>WEIT01045846.1:0-13555 GCA_013389985.1 Dryoscopus gambensis | reverse complement strand
AACGGGGGGAGGATCCTACAACACTTGGAGACCCTTTTAGAATGCAAAATGAAACAAGGTGTTAAGGCACACTCCAAATTGTGCCCCAGACCCAGGGCAAAGGTCCTGGTCAGTGGACCTCCCAGGAATTACAGTAGAACATGCAATAACTGAAGCCTGCAGAGCCCCAGCTGAAGCCTTTTCCAAATTTTTTGTCAAAAAATTCCCAAACCGTTCCCCTCACCAAGAGCAAGCCATACTGATGTCATCATATGAGGGAAGGGTCAATAAATATTTTCACATTTAGAATAAAATTATTTATTTAGAAGTTCACAAGGTTCTTGAAACCTTCAAACAAAGTTGAAAAACTATATTCTGATTCATTTCAGCAATAGCCCACAGATAAAACTTGCATAAATATCAGGACTTCCAGGAGTGATTCAGGCAGATTAGGCTTATAAATCATTTTAATGAATCTAAAATTTGTGCTTGAGATGAAGCCAATTTAAGGAAAGAATATAAACCAAACCTTTTCTTAAACAAGCACTAAGTAACCTAACTAGGCTAGAAAATAACAGAGGTGTGAATGTTTCTTGTTGAAAAATTAGAAGGGATGGCTATGGCAGGACTATGGCTATGACTTTATGCAATCATCAGAAGCAAAGGAGTGAGGCTATTTTTAAAGCAGCTGCTGTTTATAATGTTCCCCTTCAGATCTCCACTTCTAAATCCCAGCCCATAATGCAGCAGAGACCCTCTGCTGACACAAGAAAATTCTTGAGTCAGTATTTTCTTTCCCAATCTTTCAGCTGACCTAAGCAGCTCCTAACACTTGCCAGGCTAAGATGACTCAGCACTACAGTTAGATAACATTTTTTTCATTTCTTCCTGAAGTTCAAATAATACACAAACAGTCTTTCACTCCTTTCAAGATCAAACCTCAGCAGACAACTTTCAGCTCCCTGGTTCTCTGAAGCACCGATTATTCAGCTTTACTAAGGCTCAGACAAGAATGAGTCAGACATTGACATCCAAACAAAGTAATGTCCTGCTGCGTCTATCTGCAGGAAAACTCAGACAGAAATTCCAGGCTCCCATGCCTTTGTCATCCAACTGTATTCCTAAATAAAGTTGAGTTTTCCCTTTTCTGGCTCCTCCTGGAAGTCTACCAGCTGCAGCAGGCAATCCAGAACTGCTTTGCTGGGTACCAGACCAGCCTCATTTACTGTTTTCATTAACCACAGAGGCACAGTTTCTCAGGGTTCATACAAAACCTCATATTCTCAAAATACAGTTATCAGAATTAGGGAGACATTAAACCTACTGAGATAAGACCAAAATGGACATTCTCAATTTTCTGAGTTGTTGTACATGTCCAAATGAAGGAAAATAAGTTCTGCCAGAGTTTTTGGCAGGTGTCTGATATTCTGGACCTGATCAACACCCACAGAGAATCTTCCACAAATTCAAAGTGGAATTACTGAAATGTGTAAGAAGCAAATGTATATAATCAATTTCAACAGTCCCACATAAGCCTGGTTTGTGCAAAGGTGAATGCCACCCACCAAATACCTGCAGCATTACCCTATTCAGGAGTGTATTACCAATTTTATGAAATCCCAAATCAATCCAGCTGGGATATTTTCCCTGTCAATAAGAGCAATAATGTTTTTTGTTCAGAATATCTAATCTTTCCACTTCATGAGCAGCATGATTCTACTTCAGAGATGGGGGAATCAAGTCACAGGAGAGGTACTGGCTACATAAAAGTACCCAGTAGCTCAGTGGCTTAAGGCTGGATTAGGACCTGAATATTTGAATTTACCACCCAGATCCTCACTAACCAGCCTCTCCAGAGAGCTGACAGCCTCCCACTGCCCCATGCCAGTTATAACTTCATCTCCAGTGGAGAACCTCAACCCCAGCAGCCAATAGCTGTGCATACCTTCTGCAGGCACTTACTGACTGCTGGGTGGGGCACCTGAGCAGGGCTGGCTATTCTGAGCTGGTATTCACAACTCCAGCTGAGCAGATTCTGGTGAGTGCCCCTGACAACACTGGCTCAGAACAAGGCTGACACAGACACACAGCACAAACAGGAAGAAATGGAGAGAGAGAGACTGGGTGTTATTGACATAGGATTGTATTTTTACTAGGCTAATAAATACAGTGTCTGTTCATTCCTGTAGGTGTGTGGAAATCTCATTTCACAATGTCACATTCCTGAAGAGCACAGTTGGCATTATACAGATAATGCACTTTAAATACAGCATGCATTACCTTGTCATTTTGTAAATTAGACTGCATCAGGCTTAAAATAGGGAAAAGGTAATCCCATGGAATTCCTTCACTTCTGATTCTGGTTTAGCCACCACTATTCCTGTCAAGCCAGACTAATTACTTTGTTTTTGTGGGCTCCTAGGGAATAACATACTTACAAATTTGGAAAAAATAACAACACTGATTGTGCTGACTTTTGATCAATCACCACCTAGCTGGGAACATCAGACCTATTAAGTGCCCCTTCTTTGCCAAAAATTAATGAACCAAAAATAAGTACCAGAGTTTGGAACCAGCTCTGTCTCATCTGTAAATGCCACAGTCCCACTGGAGGGTGAGGAAAGGGGAAAAAGGAGTGAAAGAAGAAAGCAAAGGTTAGCAATAATTGCAGCACGTTTTCTTTTTCTTTGCTATTTAATATGAGCAAATACTGGAATTCATAGTGGCCAAAGTGAAGACAGGTCATTTTAGATTTTATTGATCAAAGATTCAAAGAGATTAAAATTTAGGAATGAACAATAAATAGCTCTTCTTGTCCATCGTTTCACATATACATGGAGTTGAACAGAAAGAGTCAGCCAAATGAACCAGCTTTAATAAAACCAAATTCTTACCCCAAACTTCTGAAACACTACAAATTAAGTCATAGTGTTCCTTCAAGTTTTTAATTTTTTAGATCCTTGTGAATTTTCATGAGACTATCCCAATGTCTTTGATAAACTATTTTCTGCTGAAAAAAATATTAAACAGACTTATTGTATTAAGTTTAAAAGAAATATTCCAATGTCTAAAAATACCACCAAGAAACTTTAAAGTAATCCAAAGAGGTATCATTTTTCAATTGTCCAGATCTTATCAAAGTTTAGCAGTAAATATGTTGGGTTTGGTTTGGTTTTTTTTTCCTAAGTTCAGTACTATTGCAGCCTTTTTTCCTTTTATTTCCCAAGATCTTTTGGCAACAATAAACTTACTTGATTTCCTTTTACAAAATGGGCAGATTGTCTCAAGACAATTAAAAGGAACCATGCTGTTTGAAGTAACACTGCCATTATCCTGCAAATGAGCCCTTGTAATCCTGAGGTTATGGTAGGAGCAAAAGAACTTAAGTACAAACAATGACTGTCAGTCCCACAACATTTGCATGTGCCATGTCAGAAGAAAATTGCAAGAGGAAATTGCATCCATTAAGATTATATTCTTGAATCATTTGAAGGTTAATACTTTCAAAATAAATAAAAGGTCAAAAGCACTGCAGGTCTGCATTTCTCAGGTAAAAGGCTCAGACCGTGAGCCATTCAGACAGAATGGTTTAGAGTTCAATCAAAGGCTCAAAACATAAATTTACAAGGGCCAAGAAAATAATTAGGATTTATCTAATGTTTTATTTAAGAAGAAATTAAATCTAAAAAATTTCAGAATGCCAATTTTGCACCCACTTTCCACATGCAGTGTCTTACCTTTTTATATTTGAAATTACCATTAGATTTCCACCTTTCTTTATAAATCTAAAAACTTAACAAATTTCAAAATATATTCTAGTGTGTTTTCTTTCAATATTGAAATTAGGAGGTGGATTGGCTAACCATTGTCCCACACCATGGCTAGTTCTTTCACAAACTGTGTGAAATAGTATTTCTATTATTATATTCCTATAATGTTATGATATTTCTATTTTTATATTATTATGTTGTGTACAAGTATATATAGGCAAAGCTACATTTATTCCAAGCTTCTGAGTGGTCCATCCCAGCTGCAGTGAGAGCCGAGGCTCTGGAATCCAAGGCCACGGGTGCCAAAGGGCCACCACACCCCAGGCCACGGGACCAGCTCATTAAACTTGAAATGCCACCTCAACTATAAAACCTTTGCCTCTTCTCCATGTTACATTATACATATAGTTGTTTCAGAGAGGTACTGAAATAAATATTTACACAATCAAAATAGCCCCGTACACAAACATCGTCTTGTGTGGGGCTGCATAGAGGGTTTTCTGACCACATACATTTTGGTCTCATTATCTTGGCCTCTAAACCACTGGCATTATCTGGAACTGAATTTTTAAATGTGGCCATCACATGGCTGAAGTTCAAAACTGCATCTTTAAATTTAAGCAGAGATTTTTGTGGAGGCTGGAGGAGTGTCTGTGCAGCCTCAGCAGTCCCAGCTCACCCAGGAGCTCACACAGCTTCCACCAAAATCCACAGCTGCCCTCCAGCCCTGGCAGTAGCTGTGGGGAAGGAGTGCAGTAAAGAAGAAAGAGGTCTGAAACCTGGCTCTATCACCATTAACTCCTCAAAAGACTCACTGCGGTCCCAAACAAATCCACTGGGCTGCTGAGGCCCTGTTAATTAATGTCCAGGAGAGCACGCTGCATTCCATGGGCTTACAGCTCCATCGCTACTTTCCAAGCTTTCTCACCTTCAGAATGACGTTTTATTTTTGACAATACATTCCCTTTCTACATCCTCCGTGCCTTTGCTTTACCCCACCACCTAGAGGAGACACTAAGCTGAACAAATATTTCAGAAGCTTACTGGGAATGCGGCCCGCCAGAAGCATTTCTCTCCCTGCACTCCAGCACATGCCTCAGGTGACAATAGTTTTGTCACCTTGTGTGAATCAGTTTTCCCTCAGATGACAGTAGTTCTCCCTCAGTGACAGCAGTTTTCCCTCAGGGGACAATAGTTTTCCCTCAAGTGACAGGACGGGAGTCTTCCCTCAGGTGACAGCAGCTTTCCCTCACCTGTCACTAGTTTTCCTTCAGGTGGCCACATAGGAGCCTTCCCTCAGGTGACAGAAGTTTCCCCCCAGGGGACAGCAGTTTTCCCTCAGGGTCCGGTGTGATGGCCACAGGGCTGGCAGCACCTCCAGGCTGTGCTGAGGCAAGCTGGGACCACAAACTCTGTTCTTTGTGCAGGTAGGTTTGATTATAAATCTGCTTTGCGCCCTTCAGCCATTGAGCTCAAGAGGAAGGCTATCTCCTTGCCGTATCACTGATTTGAAGGCCCTTGCTTAGAAAATTCCTCAGGGTTTTCATGGTCCAGTCACAGGGCCAAGGTTTCTTCTGGGACCAGGGTGACATTTTACTGCCATGTTGTCTACTGTGATGTCATTTTCCCCCTCTGTTCAGAGCAAAATGTATTCACAGAAGGAAGAATCCCTCAGGAAGGGTCAGAGGAGGGGGATTATTTATGTGATATTCTGTGTGTATTAGCAGGTTAAGGGAAAGAACCTTTTCTCCTTGGCAGTTACTTTCTTTTGGTTTTTACATTTTGTGCTTTTATTGAGAGATGAGAAAACTCCACCCTTTTTTCTGAGTTTTTTGGAGTTTGGAAGGGGTTAAGGGAGGCCCTGCATGCACTGTGTATCCACATCTTAGGCACTGGCTTTTTCCAGGTGGCAAATAAAAAGTGATTTAGCACAAACAGTTATAAGGGGGAAGGATGGGGCTGCAATGCGAGACATGCAGTCATTATCAAAGATTTGTTTTGCTAACTGTTACTTTGCAGACTGAGCTGCCAACATTACATGGAAAATGTTGCAGAGGAAGGAAATTATCCCATTCAGTTTCTGCCATTGCTTTTATCTTGATTCCCCGGGGCTTTATGGGGGTAAATTGTAGTCAAGGCAAGAAGAGGAGGATGCTATCTGACCTCAGGCAGTGAAACTGAGGTAGATATTTTTAGTTAATTTACTAAATACTGTGATCAGTGGTAGTTTACAGCTCAGGTATCAGCCTCTGGATCCCTGCCCAGTGTTGTTTTGCTTTCACTCTTACTTATAAACACATCTACATCCAGATAAAAGCGCCTTTGTAAATTTTATTTATTTGGAGGTTTCTACATGTGAAGGAAAAGCTTTAAATGGTAGATGCAGAACAGGCTTTGGATCTAGACAAACTTTGCACTCACCAAAAGAAATCTGAGCCAAATTTAGAAGTAGTGCCATATGACATGCTCTTGGAGAGTGAGAGGCTGGCTGTCGGCCCAGGTCTGACAAAGATCTTTTGCAAATTTTTATCTTCATACTCTGTGAATAGTCCCAATGATCATTCTGTCAACCTGAAGTACTAAAACATCGTCAGGTTGGCCTTTAAGGTTTAAAAAATTGATTTTTAAACCAAAGAACTTTTTTAAAAGATATTTTTTACTTTGCTTTCTGTTTACTGAGCCTTAAGGAAACATCTGTGTCATGTTTTCCAGTCTTTTTCTTTGCAATGACAGAAAATCTTTTTTTTTTCCCTAAAATGAATCTGGAGGGTCTCATGCAGATTAACAACTTTCAGAGATGAGATTTTAGGCAGATGTCATACGTTGTAGGATTCTTGGTAGGAACTGAGAGAGTTGACAACACAGCACTTGTTTAAAGTTTGCAGGATGCCTTAGATCATAAGTTCTTTGGGGCAAGGGTGTTAATTGTATCGTGGCTAAGTGATGCATGTGCAGTTGTGTGTAAGTCTGTGTAGCTCCCTCTTCTGATGCTGTATGTGTCTGCTTTGGTCTTTTCATTGCACCATTCTCAGTCCCTCATGCAGCTGGTCCAAGGAAAGTACCAGTAAATTAAGTACCAGTAAATTAAAGATAATTACAGGCCAATGACTAATGCTTTTATTTTCTGGAAATCATGGGGGAAGTGGGTAAGAAGGTGGCAAAGAGTCTGATTTAACTTCAGGGCAGGTGTCTTTCAGAGAAATTCAGCATACCCACAGCAGAGGGAAAAAAGCTCTTAAAATTACTATGGAAATGCTCCAGATAACAACCAGAAAACTAAATTTTGTGTAAATGGGGACAAAAAAATTAGCGTGTAGCTGGAAACAACAGAGAAGCAAGCATTCAAAGGGTATTACTGATGTATTTTAATTAAAAATTAAAGTAGCTTAGCGGCTGACCCAAAGTGTTGGCAGTGAAATCAAACCAAAACCAAGAATGTCTGTTTTACACACAGCACTCAGCAGCCCTAGCTGCCATCAGCCAGTACTGCTACAAGGTTCTACAAAGACACAATTACACAGCCTCCGTCCCAAACAATCTTGGGTTAGTGTAACAGACAGAGGATTCGTTTTACACATGGAGAAATTAAGCATAGGAAAGGTAGTTATTCCCCTGTGAAACAAAAAATATTTATGAGAGGAGCTGAATACAGATCTCATGTCTGAAGGGAATATGATGCCTTCAAGAGCATTCTTTCTTGACACTCTGTGACAATCTACACTGTTACTTTTATTGTATAATCAAATATTTTTATTGCTGTTTAACTGAAGGGGTCAGTTAAATACATATGTACCATACAGCTTTCTCACAATTTGTCTCTGCCGTGTTTTTCTATGTCTACATGTCCACTGTGATTATTGTAAATGCCCATGGAAGGATAAAACATGAGTTATTACTGGGAGAAGCAATGCTGTATCTGCCCGGGTTGATGCACATTTATACATGGACAGCAAATGTTCTATGCAGTTTGAGTGACATAAATTACAATTCCTGGCTGGGCTATTAAAATCTATTTTCACAGCAAGCAAGTGGACAAAGGGAAATGAAAGCAGCTTTGCAGAACCTGCAGGACACAGATAAACGTTGAAGCAGAACTCAGCCCAAAATCCCCATATCTATCGTCAGATAGCAGAAATTTTATAGCAGAAAAAGTTAATAAACTGTCAAATAATACTGTGGCAGTGTCTATGTCTTTTCAGACTGCAGAAAATGTGTTTTCCCTTGCAAGGTACTCTCTTTAGACAACCTTTCTCTAAGCTTAATTATATACAGATTGTAATTACTGATTTCCCCAAACTAATCCTTCTTTAAATACATCCTTGTTTTGGGGGAGACTGTGGGTAAAAGTGTTGCAGCATCTTTGGGTGCTCTGTGTTGGTACAGCCCTGGCATTGCAAGGACTGGAAAGGCCTTGGCACAAAAGTGATCTGCACATGTTTTCTTCCAAAGATCCTGATTAGTTAAAACTTACACAGGAAAAGGTAACCTCCCCAAAATTCCTTGGGAAGTTTTCTCATGTCTAAACTACTCTGGAAAAAACTTACAGAATGAAAAATACCTGTGGACTGCAAGGCTTGTTTCAAAGCTCATCAAACACAAGGATTTCCTTCAACTTTAAGGCTACATTGGATTATTGAAGTCATCATAAATGACCTAAGAATTGCTTGGGAAAGACACTTGCTGTGTTAGGCATAAGACTCAACATTCTAAAAATCTGATCTAAAAGTAGATTTTTGGCTTCATCAGATCACTTGTGAGAGACCCATACCAGGTTCTTTACAACCACTGAAGAGAAAGCCTAAACCATGTCTTGAAATGCAAATCATGATCTCTTTCAGTATAGTCTGCTCTACCTAGAAACAAATGGTTTCTGGAACAGCATATTTAGTTTAATTGCTACTTCACTCAACAAAACCCTGATAAAATCCATAATAAGAGAATCAATGTTCCATAAGCTTTTAAATTGTTGTAATATATAGGGATTCCCATTTGTCTTGCTGGCAAATTTCTAAGAAGCCTTCTACTACATATGGGTTGGGGCTTAATTTCAGCATTTTATGGCCAATCCTAAACAATGCCCCATATTGCAGTCCCTTTATCAAAACAATTGGAATATGATCTTCTTGTAATTTTATATAATATTATTCTCGAGGAATAGTTTTCTAATGTTACTGTGATGGTGGCAGTTGATTCTGTTGTTCATCATTCTGGCACCTGCATATTTCTTATAGGTATACACATGCACACTTTTAATTGGAGCCTGGCTACCTGCCAGATTAATTTACTAAGGAACATGATAAGGGGGACATATTTTACTCCACTAATATGATCTTGTCAAATATTGTAATTGACCCTTTGCAGGTTTTTTCTGCCATGTAAAGAACTGCAATTTTCATTAAGGTCTATCTTAAATATAAATCACCAAAACAAATAATTTCTTAGGCTGCAGTATTTAGAAGCACCAAGAGCATAGTGAACATTTTTTGAAGTAAAATTTCTTAAGAAGTTTGATTTTTTTTTTAAATTACCTTACTTAGATATTAAAAATTATGGAATTTACTATCAAGCAGAGGTTTCATATATATTTTTAACTTTGAAGAAAGCACTTAATACAGAATATGTTGTACTTGCAATTAGTATTTTAACATTTTTCTCATCCAAATTTGAGGCTGAGCAGGAAAACCATCAGAAAATAAACATTTTTTAAAGAAAATGAAAGCTATTTTTATTTAGTATTACTTTATTATTTTTAATTTAAACTTCATCTCCTTATAAATCACTTTATATAATTACCTAAGAAGTGCAAACAGCAATTTTTCAGATGTTACTTTCATATATTTGATGGCTTCTCTGTGTAAAAATATTAGTAAATAATTTAAGGTTTATTTTAATGTGAAAAATCAGAGGAACCTTGTATGACTTGATAGACAGTTTCAGGAGTATTACCATGCTGCCCTCTGGAGTACACTGACAAAGCACTACATGGTAAAAGTTCTGTAGGCATCTGCTGTTCTTCTTTGCATCCAAAAAAATTATCACTGAAAAAAAGGAACCCTTGGCTAAACTCTTTGAAAAGCAGGATGAATATGTAGTGTTTCATTTCACTTAGCCCAGAACTTTTTGGGCATGTTTTCACTAGATATGTATTACTATGTAGGATTTCATCCCTGGCTAGACCCAAAAGCCTTTGAATGAAAATAGAAGCGATTATTGTAGGATCACCACAGTGCTTGTATTCAAGTTCTTTTGTGAAGATTTTAATTTTTTGCTTTAGAATCACCAGATTGAGGTTTCTCAGCAAAACTGACTTTTGTCATCTGGAGGTGCAAGACCAGTGTCAGACTGTCCCACTGAATCCAACTTTTGTGGCTCCTATGCAAAATAAGTCTCAGAAATCCTGGGACTCTACTAGGAGAAAGTAGTAGGTATCAAAGACAACAATAAAACACATTTTCCCTCACAAACTCAAAAAACCCCAAGACATTTGGAAGACATATGCATATGTTTTTTTTCCTAAATTAATTCATCTTTCTCCAAGATGTGCCTCATGGAAAAACTAAAAATTCCCTTTTATTCCTCCCTCTTCTCCCTCCCTTCCCCAAATTGCCTTAAAACCACATAAGAATGAAAAGAAAGGCCAGGCACTTAAGTTATCTCTAAGTTCTGGGGAAAAAAAACCAAACCAAAACACCAAAAAAAGTGGAGTTTAGGCCCAGTTTGAATTACTTTATTATCTTTTTAGAAGTCTCTTCCTTAATATAGATATTTTGTATAAAGATTCCCAGTTGCAGGTTGTCAATAGCTGGAATTGGATTTCAAAGACAGCACAGGTCCACAAACAGAAAGTACAACAAACCTCTCCTTTACCTTGCTTCTCCAATACAGAGAGACATTAAAGTTTATATAATTCATGTTTATTTCTGGGTCCTTTCTCTGCTTCCAGAATTTGAAATAATGCACAAGTTAAAAGGAAAGGTTGTTATCTTCGAAAGTGGTTTTAAGGACTTAACAAGACTTGAGAGCAGCTAATTAAACTGTTAGAAGTTAGGAAATATTTTAAGTACTTTTCCATTGGTAGTCAAAAGGACTTAGATACCTTATTTCTTAATGTAAAAAGGTGCCTTTCTTTAGGTGCCTAAAGACTTCTGAGAATATACTTTTCTCAAGTCTATAATCTCAGGTCAGGCAGAAAGAAAATGTAGGCTAAGTGACAGGAATTGCAGATCACCTACAGACTGACAAGCCATGAAAAATTAACATCCTGACAGGAGTCTGCAACATTCACTGTGCTGAGAACATTAAACTGCATTTCACTATAAGCAAGGAAAATACCATCTATGGGAAAAGCTACCTGTGAAAATGCAGGGACTCTGTAGGGAAACCTGAGAAGTCCCCAAGATGATAACACTGATGGAGACATCAAGGCATTAAGCTGATAGGGCATGAAGAGAGAGAGGAACTGGCTGAGATGTCTCTAATTACCATGGAAAACCTGGGTAAAGGGGTATTCCCAGACATTGAAGAAGTTAGATTTTAATTGTCACTGGACATGTGGGGGCAGGGAATACACAGTTGTTATACTAGATACACAGTTGTTTTTCTCTAAAGATATCATAACCTTTTACAAACATTAATTAAATTGTTAATTACTTCACAGTCTTATTGTGTAAGCAACAGTGTAACTACAGATGGCTCAGAAGTGTCCTGAATGCTGTAGCTGTTCAGAGTTGCATCGGATCTTCACTGTTTGAATTTTACTTGGATAGCAGCTCAGTTGGTAAATGAGTGATGAACAGGTTTTTGATGACTGGATGTTGATGGGAAAGGAAAGGAAGTAAGCCCAGGTGTCCTGCTGTTTAAATCCTAAGTAGACAGTACTTCCTCATTTATTCTGGAGTTTTACCTAGTAAAACCTCTAATGTTTCAGAAGGCTTAGTATTCTAACTCTCTCTGGCAATTTCAGAAATACCACCTTCCATTAATAATCTCCAATGAGAGAAGGTTTAATATTACTGAATAATTGTTTGGGGAATTTGTTCCCCATATAAATGAGGACTTCTTTGTGTACATATGACCTGCATGGTGAAAAAACCCCACATGATTAGTATGTCAACCTTTTGGGGTTTTTTGAGAAAAGATCGCAGCAGCAAATAAATCCACATTATCCTGGTAAATATTTTTAAAGAGGATCCAAAAAGAGATCAGAGCACAAAAGTAGCTTTACTAACAGCTTCTACTGAGATTAAATATATATAAATATATGTATATATCTCCCAAGACAAAATACATAACTTCATATAATCTGCTAAAGAGAAAAGCAAATATTTTGCAACCACAAATGAAGTCAAAGCATAACATTGTGGTGAGACTTAAGAGGAGTTAACAGACCAAAATGTCTCATTATTTCACAAATTATAGCAGCATGAAAAAACACTCCTTTAGTTTCAGGATACTTAGCTCGGTTTCATGAAATAAAAATATGTGATTAAAAGAAAGCAGTGTTTCAAGCCCAGCTCTGGACTCTGGCTGAGCTCGGTGTGATTGGTGCAGCGTGAGTGACACCAAGCCCACACTGCAAGTATGAGAAATGGGCGTCTGTCACAGAAATGGGCTGGCACATGGACAGAGCTTCATGCACAACATTTTCTTATGCCCACACCAACGGCTTTCTCAGGCAAGGTGATACAGTGAATGTTTTAGGTTCCTTTTACTAATGCTATGGATTAATGCATTAAGGGTAAAAATGCAACTGGTGGTCTTGACCTGGTTTGTAGTGGATGCTGGGAGCCAAGTTCTGCCCTCAGTTACACCCTGTAGCTCCCCTGAAGTCCGTGGCAGTGCCAAGTGTAACTGAGGGAAGAATTCAGCTGTTCAAGTATGTCCATGGTTACCACGCCAACTGGCAGCAATTGCCAGGGAATAATAGGAGTGTTGAGGGCAAGAACTGAGGAGCCTTCGCAGGGCGGTCTGGAGATCGGCACAGTGCTTGTCTACAGACTGTCTGGCCTCCTGAAGTCAAAGCTATTAGTTTTTCCTACTTGCTCTAGTGTACTGCAAACAAAAAGGGCCTTTCACTGGTAAGTGCTGATAAATGAAATGCTCACCAGCTGGGGCTCCTGCACCTCTCTGTGCATTGTAGCAGCAGCCTTTTGTTTGTGCCAGACCTAATCTTGAAGTTCTGCGGGGCAGAGAGCAGATTTGAAAACATTTCAGATTCTAACACAGTAAATCATTATTGTTATTAATTAAGTAGAGCTGAGTAGCTTCTAGGCTATTTATGACACAGAAAAACCCATCTTTTTGCAGCACAGTTAGCAGTTATTTAGTGCTTCATATTACTGAAATTGGGAGTAGGCTTTCTGGCTCATACACTGATTCCATCTGAGGGAACAAAAGATTGCTTTTCGTTTCCCAGATGAGAAATCAAGATCTGGAATATCTGTCTGTACTCATACTGGAAGAAAGGATCATAAACTCTGGTATCCTTAGTTGTACTGCCTTTGGATTGTAGGGATACACCCCTGACCAGCTCATACTACATGAGTTTTGTGTGGCCTTGGTGAAATCCTACAGCTGTACACTTTCAGTGTAGAAAAACTTACTGACACTGAATAGCCTTGACTTCTGATATTAAAATGGAAAACAAAACATATTAATCTTTCTATGAGACAAGTAGATTCTTTGAAATCCTGCTCATATAGCTGTATACTATTTGAAAAGTGTAAACTTCATCAAAACAGATTAACATCCCCTGGCAGCCATTTTTGTTCAGTTTTACAATAAAGATGTGTTCTAGTTTGAAAGCA
>WEIT01045841.1:0-16075 GCA_013389985.1 Dryoscopus gambensis | reverse complement strand
CACTGTAACCTAGGACATGGGGCATCAAAAATCTGTCCTAAACTCTGGCCCTTGCCATTGATTAAAGTCCTTCCTAATTTTGGTGTTTCTCATAGTTTTGCTTAAAGTATTGCTCTTTTTGCTGTAAGATCAGGCTGCAGTGAGTCTCAAATCTGTACCAAATCATGTCCTCAAGGTGCTGGACGTGCTTTACAAGGTGACATAGCTGGTGACAGGATCCTGCACACGCATTCCCAGATTCTGGTCGTAGTCCAAATTGTCTTGTCGCAGTTCTTTTCTGAACAGCAAATGCCTCTTTCTGGGATGTGAAGCAGCTTGGTCATCCTTCCCTTCCTCCATCCCTGCATCCCTCCTTCCATCCATCCCACTTTACCCTGTGGCAGGATCTAACTCTGTTAAAACCAGGCTGTGTAAAGCTGAACTGGTGCCCTTTGGGCCTGGTGGCGATTGAGCTGTAGTGACACAGGCTGCTTATCTTTTGCAGTAATTACCAAGTGTTTAACACATCTCAGAGGGGGGACTGCTCTCCCACCAGGAATTGCAGCTTTGGGCTCTGAAAGCAGGAACATGTCGAAGAGTTAGGAAGGGGCATGTGCGCAGATGTTTGGGAACATGCAGACAATTACCCTGAGCAGCTCGTTCCCCTCTGATGGGGCCATTACACATCAGTGAGATGATCAGGAGCTGATGATACACGATGGGGAAGGGATTCTGAAGCCATCTGGCTGTACCAAGTGTGATATGTGGAACATCTGGTAGTCACGTGTAAAACCAGGATTATCAGGAAAAAAAAAGAGTGACTGTGGAAAAGAAGTCTTGCCATCCTGCCTTAATCCCCCTCCACTTCTTCCTCACTATGACATCAGAGGTTCTCAGGTTGCACTCAAAGTGGTTTTCTCTTTAATAGCTGTGGGTTTTAATGTGCTTCAAGCACAGGGAAAATAATGGGGTTACATCCCAATTAAAAGGAGAAAAGGTTTGGAGAAGAAGCCAAAGGCTGTGAAGGAAAGGGTGCTTTCCTGTCAGTCATTCACTCAGTTATTGGTAAAGAGAAAGGAATGACTCCTGCACCATGATGACACTTCCTTTCCTGCAAGGTGCTTGGCAAGGGACTGATGGAACCTCCTGGTTTCAAAACAGCTGGATTGTTAAGTGGATAAAATCCCTTGAAGAACCTCAAGTAAGATTTCCCACCAGGAAAAAACCAAAAGGATGAAGTGAATAAAGTGGAGAGGAGAAGACTATAGTTAGACTAGGAGGAAACAACTGATCCCTTGCTTCCCTGACAAGTCTCTCTCTTGCTTTGATTGATCTCTATGAGTAACAAAGCTTTGCCAGGTTGCCAAGTGTCTTGTGTACCCTGTCAGGCTGGTTTGAGTGCCTCTGTCTATTGTGAATGCGAGATCTGAGAGGAATACATCTTGCTTGCTTGAGACTTAACTGTGTTCCTTCTGTTTCCATCATTTCCAGCTGTAAATATTCCAGGATTAGAGCAAAACTGTCTGTTTTCTAACTCCTGGATGACGCAGAGCAGGACAGGCTTTGCTGGCCACAGTGAATTGTCAGTTTTCTCATTAAATTAAATAGATGTGATTCACAGGGATGTGATACAGGCAGCACATTAACCCCCTCCTTAGAAGGATGGCCACTGTTCAAACCACAAAAAACCCACCCTCCTTCACCTGGTGCCCTGCCTTTTATTCCATGCTGTTGGGAACAGACCTTTGGATGTCATGAAATACACTGATTTCCCTTTTGAAAAAGCAAAGCGAGGGAGGACAGGCACGTTCAGCTGCTGGGACTGGTGTTTGCTGTTTTCTGAAGTGCCTGGCAAAGACAGAGAATCTGCTTCCCATGTGGGGGGAAATAAAAGCCGAGAAGCTCATAAATATGGGCAAAGTGACTCATTTTGTGCCTGGAGAAGGGGGATGGAGGGCACATGTCTTCTCTGTCCTCACTCCTTCCTTCTTCAGGGCAGAGATTCCTATAAACACCCATGATATGAGATGAGGATTATCTTTTTTACCTTTTTACCTTTTTTTCACAGCAGTTCAGCCTTCACTTAGAACCCTAAACAACAGCCAGATTCTTTTGGAAAGGTACCGCATCCAGCAGCTCTTAACATTGATGGACTCACTTGAAAATCCTGGCAGTAATGGCTGCAATTATGAATTATTGGCCTTAAATTCACCATCAAACCTAATGCCTAGTTCTCCTGTGTGGTTCTTGTTTCCATTCTGCCTTCTCGTTGCTGTACAGCCACCATTATTTGTCATTAGTCAATTATCTCGAAAGCATCAGCTTTATTTTCTCTTATTTTCCTCCAAGAAACTCTTGCCTGCTCCCAGGTTTTTATTCTTCACCATTTTCCATCACGCTTTCCCTTGCCCCAGTCTAATCAGTTTTGTACTGCTCTAAAAAGTATTTTTTTCCGCTGGGGGAGTAAAGCACCGGAGTGAACGTGCCCAAGAGATGTGTGTGACACAGCTGGTGCTGCCAACACCTGAGGGATGTTTATGCTCTGCTTACAGCTCAGCCTGTTGGGGAGGGGCCAGCATTAGAGCATTTTTCCATAGGGCTGTCCTATCCTGGATTTTTCCTGTCCCACACTGATTCCTCTACAGTGGGAGAATGTCCACGGGGTCTTTCTCCAGGACTCTGGCTGGTGTGGACCTGGTTCTCCCTGCAGAGCCCAAATCTCATCAGAAGGCTGGCACAGGTGGTTCTGGGCTGGAATCTTGCTGGAAAAGGATGAAATAATCCAAGAGGGACAAACCTCAGACCTTTGACCAGCACCTGAAGTGAGAACAAAGAATAAGGTCCTGTCTCAAAGTGTGTAGAAAAGCTCAAGAACACATGAGGGTGTTTAAATTAACACTTCTCTCTTTCTCTGGGAAAGAGCTGGCAGAGCTGTCATGCCACAGGCAGGTCAGGATGGTCCTCATTGGCAGTGCAGGCGAGGATGCTGCGATGCTGGGACCTGGTCCTTGGCAGGTGGGGAGCTGTCCTTGGAGCTGAATGAACCCTCTGCTGACAGAGCATCCAAATATCTCCCAGCTCTTACTGTCTACATCCCTGGACAGTCCTGTGTGGGAGAGGAGTGCTGTTAGTGGGGAGGACCCCTCTGATGGGTCACATCTCCTTTGCCTTCAGTCATCCAGTGTCTTGGTCCCACAGTGGAAAGATGTTCCTAGAGATTGCTTCCTACTCAAAGATCTCAATTTTCTTCCTTCACTCTCCCTGAGACTGACTCCAACAGGGTTTTTGACCACTTCTGAAGTTCTTGTGTTCTTGCTGTTGCCAGGTTTCCTTTCTTCTTCCATATTTCTCCCCCCACGCCATCCTCCCTTGGATCTTGAGTCTTTCCAAGGAAATGGCAGGGGTGTTTATGCTTCAGCTGCTGCCAACCCCTCTGGTGCCTTCCAGATGCAGAAACTCAGCACTGGTCCAGGTTTTCCTTCCTCCCTGCACACATAGACTTGTAGGATAGGGAGGGAAGGAGCCAGCAAAGGATGCTCAGGGCAAGAAGTGAGAGATTGCGCATCCATCCCATCATTGTGAAGAAAGTGGAGACAAAGCAGGGGCCAGAAGAAGCCGGTTAAACCAGGCATGTGTCCAACTTCTGTGTGAGATTTTGGCAAAGGTGACCAAGAGTGGCAAAAAATATTAACTCTGATAGCTGAGCATTCTATGGCTTTAATTATAAAATTCACCAGGGCTCTGGCAGTAGATCCCTGGGCAATAGAGATTGGGAGAGAAGGTAAAAGAAAATATCTGGGCAGCGAAAAACCTTTATTTTTTGGAATCTTTTTCCCCTCAGGGTGTTTTTTCACCCCCTGCCTGTCCCGCCAACTAGATGAAACCAAAGGCACAGGGAACATTTGCCTCAGGGGGCACCAAAGTGGGAGAAAATTGGACATTTCGGGGAGAAGTGGGACAAAACATTACCTCTCAGGAAGACAGTAACCAATAACAGCAGAGAGTTGCAGGAAGCAGAGAAATTGTGACATTTAGGGAATAGCCTAAAATTCAGGCAGAAGTGTGACCAACAGGGAAAACAATAGCCTTGTGATATTTGGGGACCAAATCCATTAAAAATAGTGCTGCTGAAATGTGCCAAACCCACATGTGTGGCCTCCTTCTCCACTGTTATATGTGGGGAAATGGTGGTTGGGAGGGAGAGGGGAGAAAAGGGTTATTTTCGTTTAAATATGTTGGGACTAGAAGGGATCAAAAGCTGCACCGAATCTTCCCTGAAGCACTAAACATTTCTTCTGCCAACCAAGTGCCCAGAACTTGGCAAGTCTTCACTGACTTGATCGCTATCCAGTAGTCAAATGCTGCTATGGAAATCTTCCAAGGGGCTCATGACTGATCATTAGTGTTGCTCACAAGCACGTTCAGCTTTTCACACTGGGTAAAGCCTTGTAAGGAACGTGGAGGTGCCTTACCTTCCAAAGCTGAGCTTAACGTTCCGAAGGCATCCTAACTCCTTCAGCCCTGCATCTGCTGCTGTTGGTAAGCAGGGAAGGTGAGGTTTGGGCTGTGCTAGCAAAGCTGGTGAGGTTGATTTTGGCTCGGGACCAAGTCCCCTTGGTAGCAGACCTTTGGCTGCTGTCACTGTGTCCCCGCCTGTCATCTCTAGGGATGAAAGTCCTTGGTGGTCATGCGCCTCCAGTGTGGTGATGTGTTTTCCCTTGAATGGTTTGTTCTGTTTCCCCCTTCCAAAATGTGTGGTGTATTCCTAAGATGTAACCCTGCCTTTGATCCTTCCCTGTCAGCCTTTCATTGGTTCAAGCCTTGGGCCCGCGGGCCCTTCGAAACTGTGATAAGGGAATGCTCAGAGGCTCCACGCTCTCTTGCTGCTTTGGATCTTTCCCCTTCCCCTTCCCCTTTCCCTTTCCCCTTCCCTCTCCCTTTCCCCCTCCCCCTCCCTTGCGGGCGCTGGACCTGAAATAAACTGCTCCTGACTTCACCACCAAAGGAGAGATACTGTGTTTCTCTTACGGCTTGCTGCTGCCTGCGGAGGCACAGCCCAGAGACTCTGTGGAAGCCACGGTGAGCTGCTTGCAGCCCCTTTCTTTCTACGAACCCACAGGGGATGTTGCCCCAGGACTCCTGCCATCGCTAGCCAGCAGAGAGATAGGCAGGGGTCACAGCAACACTCCAGTTTTGTTTTGCTTCTTATGGGGAAATACGTGGCCCAAGACAGAGAATTTGTGGTGGTGACAGGCATTTGAAGGGGACATCCAGCAGACACCTGCTGTGTGTGCTCCTGCCTCCGTGTGTGCCTGAGGGAATGAAGCTCTGGGAAGGATGCATGCCTTTGGCTCAGCAGTTTTCTACCTAGTTACTGCTGAATGGAGAAGGGAGGGTGCAACACCTTTTTGACTCTGCTTCCCATCAGGAGAAGCCCACAGAGATTTTCCTTGGTGGGTGAGGGCTGCTGGAAGTCCATCTGCTTCCTTCCTTATTATCTCTAGCTACTGGCAGTGGAGAGCCATGGGACTGTGGCAGAAACAGATGGGAAGCTCTCAATCCAATAAACTTCCCAAGTTTTCTCTCTGTTTGTCATGGATGTGTTGCCTCCTCTTGGCAGCAAAGGCCTGGAAACCTCTCAGCCCCAAGGCCAGGCACCACCTCCTGCTGCCACAGCTGCTCCCTGGCTGGAGGACCCTGGTGTCCGTCCTGGGTGGTTGGATGGTAGGAGCAGGGTGGCTTTAGGGAAGGGGAGGTGGGGGAAGCAAAAGCTGCCTCTTTGTGCCAAGAAGGGGAAGAGAAAACCTGGATGGCTCTGGAAACTCTTCTTCTTTTTCCTACCCTGGCTGCATCAGAGCATCCTGCTAGGACAGTTGGTTTTAAAGCTTGTGGAAGGGGAGAGCTGTGTTTGACACATGGCTTAAAAAATGCTCATGTGTTCACAGCCCTAGAATTACCCAAATACCCTTAGCAGGGCTAAGGGAAAAGAAATCAGCCAAACATTCTATTTTTCCACCTAAAACCTAGCTACGATGGGTTTGGGAGAGACTGTGAGGGGAAAAAACACAGGCAAAGTGTCCCTATTAAGGCAAGGTAGCAAAGGCAAGTCCTGAATTTCAGAATATGGTGCTTGCCCTTTCTTGCTGGCTAGCAGAAATCAAAACAAAAATAAACTGAGAAACTTCTTTCAGCCTCATTTTCAAAGCCATCTTGGACCAGGAAATAGCCCTGAAATGAGTATGAGAAGTTAAGAGCCACACAGGGGGACTTAGGATAGGAGCTGGTGGAGCGCTAGGAAGGTTGGTTTGTGTGCAAAATGTATTACTACCTATCTTGGAAAACACAGGATATGATATGGCTTTGCATTTGGGGTATTTTTGCTGCAAGGCTCCAGAGTGATTTGTGGTGGTGGGGCCAGGGGAAGATAACGAATGGAAGCTTATGAAGAATGGAATTCCGCCCTCCCCTGCTTCAGTTATAGTATTAAATAGCTGCTGGTATCACAGAAATTTCTCCCTCTCTCCTCTCTTTTTTTTTTTGTAGTGTGCTGAGATTAAAAAAAACACCTTTATTTGCTAATGCCACTTATTTAATTTAATCAGGCTAAAGTACACCTTTAATAAATTTGCCTCCGAAATGAAAAATTACAAAGATGTGGCAGAAGAATATTTTAATGAAAACTGATGATGTAGCAAGTTAGAGCAGAATTATATCCTCTCCCTGCCCTTTCCTACCATGCAGCAGCACAAGAAAGCAGCCAAATATCCTTCAGAAAATCACGGGCTGTGCCATAGAACTCTTTTTAGTTTTTCTGTCCTGAGATATACTCTCCTATGGGGCTGTTTGCTGGTTTCTAGACAACCTGCCAAGAAATTCTGGAGTAACAGCACTGAAATAAGGCAGGCAGCAGGATCAGTCTGCAGGATGTGTGATACCAGGTTGGATTGTCCAGGTATTGGGATATTCATGGAAGAAGTTGTTCAAGGGCAGGGGATGCCTGACGAGGAGAACTATTCTTAGACAGATCCTCAGCCAGTCCCAAATCTACCCTGCTTTCCTTCCAGATGATGGCACTCAATGGTGCCGGCACATATTTACCTGGCCCCACAGCTGCTTCTTGTACTGGGAGAGTAGTGATGGAAGGATGGAAAAAATCAACATTTGCAAGTGGCTGTAAGGAGGAAGATCTATGGGAATTCAACAAGGCTGACTCCAGCCTCTTCAAATAACAGGGTCTTGCCCCCAGCAATGC
Source organism: Dryoscopus gambensis (assembly GCA_013389985.1). Taxonomy (NCBI): domain Eukaryota; kingdom Metazoa; phylum Chordata; class Aves; order Passeriformes; family Malaconotidae; genus Dryoscopus; species Dryoscopus gambensis. The sequence continues at coordinate 8,844 of WEIT01045841.1, read as the reverse complement.
TGGGATTTAGTCTTTTGAGCATTTCCCTTTTATTCTGTGCAGGTATATTAAGGAGAAAAGCCATGGGGTTATCACCAGGCTAAAGTGCTGCACCACAGCAACCTCAAAGGAGGTCTTGCCTACTCACCTGTTTTCCTCCAAAATCTCTCTTTACTCATAAAACTGCTCAGATGTCATGTGGAGGAATGGAAGTTCTTGGAAGCAAACCCAGGAGGTCAGCAAACCTCCAGAATCACGAGACACACACCTGCTCTTGGAAGCAATGTGTTCAAACCCATCACACTGACCAGGACTCACTTTGGCAACAAACAGAAAAGATAAATCTGGGCTGAACAGTGTGACTCTTCCCCTGTTTTGGACTGCTTCCCAGGGGCATTTTGGTGTGAATCACTGCTATTTGTTAGAGAGAAGGTCCTTTGCTTAGCCCTGGAGTCCTTCCTCCTTGTGCTTCGTCTGTCAGTGATGTCATGGTGATGACAAATTTATGACATCAGAACATGAGTCCCTGGGAGCCGTTGTGGCAGATGAAGTATTGCAGATCCCCTGTAAGCAAAAGGAAAACTCAGCAGAAGGAAACTCAGATGAAATTTATGAGTCTTCTCCAGGAACTGTCGTCACTCCTGGCCTGGGGCCACCACAGCCAACAGGATTTACGCTGCCTGTGCCCTGGGCCTTGCTCTCAGGGGATCAGGCTGAGATTAATCCAGCCAAAACCAACACTGTGCCACTTGTTGGGGAGAGATGGGGAGAGAGATCAGCCAGAGGTGGAAGTGCGCCAGGGAAAGTGCAGTGCGTAAGAAGCTCTACCTGATGGTCCGTTTTTACCTGTTACTTCATCAAAAATGCAGAGAATGAAGCCAGTTACATCCCTGTAGGACACAAAGCTGATACCGAGTCGTTTATTTCTTGTCTCACTCCCTGGATGGACCCTGGTGGTTCTTGAGGCTCCTCCACCAGGCAGGAGGAGCAAGCCCATGATTTCATTCTCTGATAACAAAGGTTCAGTAATGAACTCTTTCTCCTGGTGAGCTGTAAAGTTTGTTTGTCATGTGAAATACCTCTCTTCCACTTCTTCCTAATTCAGACTGAATTTCAGTCAGTGACCTCTGGATCCCACAGCTACTCTCTTGAGTTGGGCAGACCTTTTGTAAGCTCCCATCTCCCAAGCTCCATCAGCTGTAGAACAGAGGTGGCAACCAAAGCTGTCCATAAAAGATCCTCTTTCCCAAAGGGTGAGCCACATTTTTCCAGGTTTGCCTGCTATCCTTTTACTAGTTTCCATGAAAACAAATCACAGTTTTCATAAACATAAACTACCATCTGGCCTTGGAACATTGGTGGGTGTTTTTAGCTGCCATCGACGGGATTTGCAAACTGTTGGGAAAATCCTAGTGAGGTGAAAAGGAGTAGTTTTGGCACAGGTCCACGGAGCTGCTGCTCCAACCCTGATCACTCTTGTGCTCCAAGGCTGGGTTTGCTGTTGCAAGTTCAGTTGCTTTGACTTGGTTGAGAGCTCAGGTCATCATTCCAAGAAGGTTTTTCCTCATCCCCTCACCTGAAAAGAACCACCCAAAAGGTCTTCCTTTGACGCTGTTCTGGTGCAAGTTGTGTTCAGTGGTGACTCAGTGCCAGGCACGAGCCTGGCATCATCTGCCCATAGGCCTGGTGTTCCCATACAGGATTACAGCAGCAGGACAAAACCAGTGCAGGACTCAGCCGTATAGGTTTCCCATCAGCACAAACCCAGGTTAGTCATCCTAACCCAAGGAAAAGCTCCTCCCTTGTCCCCAGCTTTACTTAACAAAGCCATTAGCACTCCCATTAAATATTTAGCTTGGTGTGTTATCCTACCTGTGGGTGGGGAAGGGCAAAGGCAGGAGCAGATGGGACAGGGATGATTCAGAGCGTGGTGTTACAGCCCAGAGTTCGAGCCAGGGAGGTGCTGAAATCAAATCAGGATTAGTAATGAGAAAGTACATAATTAGATGCTTTAACAACCACGGCTACCCTGTGTGAGGTTTTACACCACCTATACAGGTTGTTTTTTTGGAGTGAGAAGAGTCTTGGGTAAATTGTCTGGAAGGGTTTCAGTGTTGGATCTGGGCTGTGAGAGTTGAGGGGGCATCTCCAGGATGATGGGAACTGAATGAACAGGTTTGTGCTTGTGGCAGAGAAGAAATATAAAGGGGAGACCTTACCAAAGATGGGAATGTAGGCAAAGGCACGCCAGCTTTTTGGGTGCTGGAGAATAGAGGTGGCAAGAGGTCAGAAGAAGTATCATCCTTCAGTTTCTGTGTCCATTCATCAAAGGAATGGCTTGGGAAAGCCTTTGAATGCCCAGAGGGCTCCAGCAAGAGGATTTGGATAGGTCTTTCATCTGTCGTGAGGCTTCAGTCTATCAGTGGTGTTCCAAGATGACCTGTAGTTAAGGAAGGAAGGGGGCTTGGCTGGACACATTTTAGGGAACTTTTTCAGGTAGGAAATGCTTCCTCATAGGGCATCCATCTGGGGTACAGGAGGTCATGTTCAAAACCTCTGCCTGAGAGAGAGCCGGTGTTAATTAAATATGCACAGGGCTAGAGAGGGAATCAGCAGAGCAAACATGAAAATCCCTCATCTTCTCAGGGAATGTTCGTAACCCCCATGTGTTGCATTTCTTAGCCTGACATAAGTTCCCTCTCCCTCTCAAAAGAATCAAACATTAAATTAAAACTTCTTGTAAGAGAAATCCCCCAATCTCACAATTCACACAATTCTTGTTTCCTGGCTAGTTCTCAGTCCCAGTGCAGGATGTTGACATACTCAGAAAAGGGTAATTCTGGGGATCTTTAGGTCTTTTTTGGACTCTGGACTTGAACACCATGTTTAGACATTCAGAAGGGGGAAGTAATGCATTTCTTCGTGCTCTTATTTTTTCCATCCTTCCCATGTTCCTTCATGTGCGTTCTCCCTGTCAGCCACTGTCCTCCTGCCTGAACTACAGAGAATCTGAACGTGCTCCTCTTCACCACACCCAGCCTTGGCTGGTCTCTGTGCCCCCCATGCATGCAGGGATAAGGAGCAAGCACATATCATTTCCTGCACAATTCCTGTGGGAAGCACCTTCAGCGTGCTCAGCTCAAGGAAGAGACCCTTCCATCAGCCACTGGGGTCCCCTTGATCGGAAGTGTGTTGCACAAATACAAAGCAAGGATAAAGAACTGATCTCATGCTTGCCAAAAAGAATTTTTATGCAAAAATCATCACAAATTGTTGCAGAGGAGAGCAAAAAAGAGAAAAAGTATCAATACAAGCATTTCCTTGGATGCTGCTGCTCTGAGCTGCTGTTTCCTTTCTAGTTCTTTCCCTGGATCTCTGAGACAAACCAAGAACACTCTTGTATCTAATAATAGGGGAAATTCAAGCGATTTTGATCAATCAGCCTTACCCGGGGTCTCTGGAGGACTGCTGCTCCAGCTCTTCTCCCCTTCTCTGTTACACTCCAAAACTACTAAAGAAGATCACATTTGTAGGTTGGCAATTAATAAAGCAATCCCATCATTCAGAAAAATAGGGAAATTGTGTTAGAGTCTGACTACGGGCTTGGCTGCTTAACAGTGAAGAAATGTGTGCCAGGCTGGATTTTAACCTACTTGGCATTTTTTAAACACAGCATTGTCCATCTACTTCAACCCATCAGGGCTGGAAAGATAGAAAGAAATGTTTTCCTGGGGCCAGCCTAAAAAAAGCTCTTCATCTTGGCTTGGAAAAGGAAGAACTGAGGATCTGGTTGTGTCTGAATGGATCAATTTTTTCCTCCCCTATGAAGTCCCTCAAGCTGTCATCTATTAAAATCTATTTAAGCAGCCTCCTCATCTCTGGTGACCTGTTCATGGTGGTACCCCCTTGATGTTGTGGACGGAGAAATAAGATGCAACAGGGAGCTGGTGCAGGGGGGTTGAAGAATAGAGAAAGTGAGAACACAGAATCTCTTCAACGCTTTGCTCAACATGCAAGGAAAAAAAATTACCTCGTCCCTTTAGTGAAAGCCATTAAAGAGAAAGAGGGAAGGAGAAAGGAAGAGGAGAGTCATTACAAGGCTTTGAATCTGGAGGCCTTTTCAATCTGTTACACTGAACGTAGGTTGTCAGCAAAGAAGAAAAGCAGCTGCTCTGCTGATAGTGCAGGTTCCAGTAAAACCTGCTGCACTTCTAATGAATCCTGACAAAGCACTTTGGGAGGGGAGGGAAACAAAAAACCACTAGCTGTTGGAGTGTGCCCTGTGGTGTGGCCTTCCTTCATCTGAACCAAGGAGGGACCTGGCGGTTCCTTCTGGGCTCACAGTAGTGTCCGTGGATAAAAGCCCTGATGGGCTCTAGGCACACTTTGGCATGGAATGGCTGCTTCCTTCTGGCACCCAATTTAATTCCAACCATGGAGGCCAGGAGGAGGCAGCCCTGCTCCTGTACGCATTTAGGAGGAACCTCCTGAACTCCCAGAGCAGGTCTTTTGAGGTTTCAGAGTTCCCCAGGGTTTTCTGTGGAGCCTTTCCAAAGAGGCCTCAATGGGGCCATGGGTTGCTGGTTTAGCAGTCAGTGCTAGGTGAAGATGCTGTCATGGGATTATCCCTAAAGCTTTACGCTCTCTGTCCATGATTGCACCTCTTCTTGGCATCCAAGTGGTGAGTTCATGGTGACAAAAAATTTCCAGCTCAAGTGTGAGCTCTTCTATGACCAAATCATGCCATGGAGGGAGGAGAGAGTGTGTACCTCCTCTGCTCTCTCACATTCCAGCTAGGAGCAGATATGTTTCCTTTATGGATGGTCCCATAGAGCCTGTCTCCCTGCAGCCAGCTGGGAAAGCAAATATTCTCATTCAGGGCTCAACTGTTGCTGCCAGTGCTGCCTTCTGCAAAGGCAACTTTTCCTTTTGTGGAAACAGGGAAGAAAGAGTAAAGATGGACGAGCAGGGATGACAGCAGTGCGAATTAGCAGTCCACACTGCCCAGAGATGTGTGTAGTAACCTCTTTTATGTCTTATTCTCGCCCAGGGATACCTTTATCTTCGGCAGCATGGAAGGATTTTTAATCTTCTTCACAAAGACAATCTTTGGAGGAGGAGGAAACAATCAGCTTTTATGGGGCTGTTCATTCCTTTATTTATTTGCAAATTCTCAGCAACAGTCAAACTTGAGCAAAGGATAAAAAATGGAAATAAAAAAAAGGAAATAATCCAGAAAAGGTGAACAGAAAGATGGGTATTTTTCTTCTTACTGTATCCCCCAGAATAAGAAATGGGTGTCTTACATGTCTATAAATAATAGCCATCTATAACTTACCAGCATTGAGATGTAAATGAGGTAACAGTGGGAATTTCATCTTGTTCAGCATGAAAAATGAGTCTCCTGTTCCAGAGAGTTTCAGGACATGGCTTTGAAGCTGGAGACAAACCCTTTGCTGGAGCAGGGAGCAGTGAGGCAGGCAGGTGACCTCCAGCTGAGCCCTCTCCTGCCTTGTGAGCATCCCCTCCTGCCATGTGAGCATCCCCTCCTGCGGAGTCTTCAACAGTATGGCTGGGCTTCCCACCACTAAAAAGCTGGAGCAGGAAGAGGAAGGGTCTGTGCGCTGCTGAAAAAGGGATATCTATTATTCTGCTTGAAGCCTGGGAAGAGGGCAGTCTGGATCTCCTTCCTTCTGAATCGTCCATATGGCAGATGTGGTGAGAGGCGACAGGACTTTGGGCTCTTTAAGCACTGACACGTTTTTCCTCTTGATATGACAAGTATGACAGCACTTTGTATCCATTCTTGTGTCCAATTTTCCATCAAAAAGTTCGTATACAAAGGGCTCTTGATGCATCTCCTCGTTCTCCATGAGTCTTTGCAGCCCTGGCATACCAATTTCTCAAGCTCCTTATTAATGATTCCAAGGGAGAGCCTATTAAAGTGGTGCTGTCAAGTTGGGTAGGACCAGCCTCTCTTCATCTGTCAAGGAGTCTCCTCTTGATTCTAAATACCTTAAAAACACAATGAGACAAAAAAAAGACAACATCTCAAATTCACAGCATTTGCTGGGAAAACACAGATTCTGATCATTGTTACCTAATTTTATGGAAGTTGCTGTTCATGCAAGGTAAAACCATGTAGTTCAGCATCAGGAAATCAGGATCACAAAGGTGAAGATTGATCATAGTTTGGCTCCTTCTGAGAGCCCTTGTCAGGAGATGGAGGAAGACACCTACAATAAATGAGGTTCCCCCAGTGCTGTCACATCCCTCCTTTTTGCAAGAGGTTTTGTTCACAACAGTATGACTGGAAACATCTCTTTGGAAAGAATTGTGTCACACTATTGGAAAGCTGCTGTTCTGAAGAGCTCTGTCTCCACTCCTGATTTCTTATATATATATAAATGGTCTTTCACAGATTCTTGAAATGATTTGGGTTGGAAGGGACCCTAAAGATCATCTTGTTCCAACCCCTTGCCGGGGGCAGGCCACCTTCTTTCTCTTATTAAAACACAGAAAAGCAATTGGATTTTAAACCTCAGACTGTGATTAATCATCCTACAAACAACATGTGAACACAGAGAAAAGGAATAGTTCCTGAAACATGTGGAATGTGTTCAACTAGTGAATGAACTGGGATAATCTGGGAAAACATCTGTTGGCTTCTGTGTGCTCCCCAGGAGGCAGGGTTGCCATGTGCATTCTTAGCCCTAAAACCTGGCCTTGCCCACAAACCACAGGTTTAGGACTGGATAGAGAAATTCTCTAATCTTGGTACTTCATGAACATGGAGCATGGAGATTCATCCCTCTGCTCCTCAGCAGTGGAAAAGGGAATAACAGCATTTCCTTCCCATTGCTGCCTCTCCCTGCTTTGCCTTCCCAAGCTGCTGACCTTTCCTTGGAGAAGTCCTTCTCTGATGCACGTGGTTTGTTCACCATCCAGGCTACTGACTTTTTTCTTTTCCTATCCCATATCTAAGTGCTGCCGTAGTAAACGGTCATTATAAAGCTATAAATAGTTCACAGCACTCCAATTAGGAAGCTGCACTTAATTGCATGGGGAAAAGAAAGACAGAGGAAAAAATGAGCTGCTGCTGCAGTCCTTGATGAGGAGACCCTTGAACTCAGCAGAAGGCATTCTCAGGTCACACCAGGGGCTGGAGAGAGTGGGATTAGATAGGGGGTTTTATTCCTGCTGGGTCAAGGGTGCAAGTAGAGAGACCTTTTAGAAATAGGTGGTGAAGTTGGGAAAGGAGGAGACAGAGTTGAGTGCTTTTGGAGCTCTGACAGCTGAGCCTGATGTCAGAAGTGCCATTTGGTCTGTGGATGAGCAGCTTCACCCCTTTTTCCTTGCTGCTGGCATCACTCTGAATGAATGAAGCACGGCCCATGGCTTACCTTTCCCTCCAGCTATTTCACACTTGAGTCATCCAAGTGCTCTGTAGCTTCCAGGGGGTCTGGAGAGAAACTAAGGGGTGAACTTGAAGGAGGAAGTGATGGCAGAGCAGCCCCGCTTGCCCCCAGAGCTTTGCTGAAGTCATTGATGCTGCTGGAATCCACTAAAGGATGCAGGAATCCATATGCAATTACAGGCCTGGGTGGATCTTCAACCTCGGAAGCTTAATCTGCCAACTTCTGCAAGAGTGTCCCAGAAAGCAGACTACAAAAACTGCTTTGGGAAGAGTTCTTGAGAGTGTCCTTTTCACATTGCTTGGCCGATGGTGGCCTTGCTTTCCAATGCCTTTGGAGCAATTTGCATGGCATTACCCGCAATGCCTGCAGCTGTAATGCTATTACAGCTTGGCAGCCTCTCTAACCTAATGATGACAAACACTGCAGTATTCCTTATCTGCTCTTTGCCAAAAAACCCCAATAATTATTTGGAGGAGGAAAAAAAAAGTGATTTGTCTGCTCTTTTTTTCCTCTTCTTCCCATGCTTTTTTTCTTACCTTAAAAAAGCTCTGGAGGAAGGAACTGGAAGAACGGGAAGTTTAGGATTGATGCCAACTGCCTGCCTACTAGTGTGGAGACCACACTGCTAAAGCACAGCCCATGTCCTACACCTTCCCCAACCCTTCTCCTGCCTTTTTTCCTGATTCATTTATTACAAAGTAGTATTTCCTTTCATCCACTTTCTTCTCAGCTTTGGGGCAGGGACCTGTGTTTGGGAGTAATGCTTCCAGGTGATGGTTTCAGTGCTGTCCTCTTCTAGGTCTGTGTTGCTCTCCAGGCTTTCATGCTCATCTTTTGATAGGAAATACATATCTGAGTGATAAAATAGGCTATTCTGTGCCTCCAACATAATTTATGCTTTTCTGGCAGTGCTAAGTTGGTATTTGAACCTAAGATTTTGGCAGCTAGCAGTATATTCCCTGGAAAAACACCTGTAAAAGGGTAGTTGCAGACCTGAGTTTTGCAATGTTGTGTTTGGTGGGTGCCAGCCTCCAGCAGAACCCCAGGATTTGGTCCTGGGCAGGGTGGAAAGGACAGCCTCTGGAAAGCCAGGGAGACAGTGCTTTGGTGGGGTGGCAATGTGGCATTTTGTCATTGTTCCCTGGCACAAACCTAGCTTTTCATTATCTTGTTAAAGCAAACAGAGCTGGGACAATAAGCTCTGTTTGCCCACGGAGCAGAATTGGCTCCTGGCGTGTGGCCACCGCTGCTCCAGCCCAGGTGACCCCAGGTGACGGGGATGTCCCAAGGGTTGGGCCAGGTGTCCCGGGGGTTAACAGAACTGAGTGAAGGGCTTCATGATGAGGCTGGCATGTGGCTTTTTCCAGCCTGGAGAAGCTTTCTCCTAGGGAAGCAGGGGTTGGTACTGGCAGCGTGCCGAGCTGACCTGTTGTACTAGTTTGAAAGC
>WEIT01045725.1:0-10300 GCA_013389985.1 Dryoscopus gambensis | reverse complement strand
TTTTTTTTTTTAATTTAAAATATATTTGCAATGTATTTGCAAGTCAAAGCTATTTGAATATCATTTCTAACCAAGGAATTAGGATACTATTCCAGTGTTAGTAAACTTGTAGGCAGCAACTGTAAGGAAACAATGAGCTTGATATGCACGGATTATGAACATTTGCAAATAAGAATATATTATTTAGTGGGGAGAAATGATAGTAAGAATTCCAACCAGATAGCCAGAATATAAATTAACATTCTGATTTATAGTTTTTTTTTTTGTTTTCACATAATTGTATTGTAACTTCCAGTTGAAATCTAGATTATTTCCAAATCTGATGAAATGGCAATAAATCTGAAGATACACCTTCAAGAAGAAAATACATAAAACCAGAAAATGATGGGGGTTTGTAAATAAAAAATACAAAATTTTTGTTCCCCATACCTGAGAAAATTGAAGTGTGTAAAATTTCTAGAATCAATTAAAGGCACAAATGAAATCAACATGCACTACAGAGATAGAAAGAGAAGTGACAACAAACATCGGATTAAGTGATAGGACTGGGACAAGTTCTCCAGATTATTGCTTTTAGGTGACTAAATTTAACTTCAGCTTAGCTAAGTACTTGAATTCTTCTGTGGTTCCAGGTGTACATAAATTTATTTTTAAATTTAATTATTTATTTAATTTTATTGCAAAATTGTTGCAGAGTTAATCACAGGTGAGTTAAGTGAGTTATAAGTGGCAGCATTACAATATTGGTTAATATAAATATAGAACTAGAATTTTATACCTTTCTTTCACTTGTTCCCTCATTTCCACCAGTGACCCCAGGCACAAAAATTCAAGTTATGAATATTTAACCACATTTCTCTGTAAAGAACAATGTTTTCTTCTTCCAGTGTATCCAGTCCACCATTTTAGTGTTCCAAGAAGGGAGTTTGGGATCTTTAGCAGAAATGTGAAGGCAGAGATGCTTGTATATGTAGCAGATGGAACATTTATGCACTTGTAAACCACACCTGGTATCTCCATTAGTGGTATCACTTCAGAAAAGTCTTGGAGGTTTCACCATTTTATTGCATAGTAAACCAAGTGAAAAAATGATTTGTTACTGCTTTGAGGTTTTATGTGAAAAACAAAAGAAAGGGTTGCTCAAATGGTGTTGCTTTGTAGACTTTCAAATGGGTTGACTGATAAGTATTATTTTACCTTTCTATGCTTCCTGCCTTATGTTGTTAAACATAAAGCACACTCTATTCTATGTTGCATAAGACTTACAGTACATAATTGCATATATATTAGCAAAAAAACACATTAATACAGTATGCGCTAGGGTCATTCTCATTCTAGTCTTCCCTGTATATGGAGGTGGAATTCAGATTCACCCATGTTATGCAGGATTTAGTGCAGCTGCCTATGCATAGAATACTAGTACCATTTTTGGTGTTGGGTGTTTTCTTGTCTGTTCCCCAGATTCTGTTTCAGAACTATAAAGACCTCCTGAAAGTGTTGTGGCCTAACTACCATACCAGTGAGATGTCTTGTATATTCTAGGGCGAGTAAATTTGCATTAGGTGCCTACATTTCAGTAAACTGATAAAATTTATGGGCAATACACTGACTGAGACTCAAACAATTTGCTTAAATGTGTTCATCTCATGCCATTTTCTAAATACTCCAGCTGCCACTCCAGGGTGACATAGGTCTGCTTTATATCCCATCTGTCACTTTTCTGTGTTTATCTTGGATACCGGAACATATCATAAATGGCTCCAGGAGCCTATATTTGGGGGAAATGAACTAAGCCTATACAGGCCAAAAAGCTGTTCAACTGACTAAATTTGCAAGTGTCTTAAAGGCTGAATGAAAAAATTCTTTAGACTTCCTCAACTCCACTTTGATACAGATTTGATTCATTTTTTCAAAATGGGTGCACAACCCATTTGAAATGCTTTGTCATGTCATGTTAGACCGCAAGTGCCAGTACAGGACTACACAGGTCTCCCATGCAGGTCTTTTTTTGTTTCTGCTAGCTCCGCATGGATGTTTTGTTTAAGAGATAACTGTTAAAGATCTCATCACACACTAAACACACATATGTGGCAAATAAACAAATTTCCAGATCCCTGCAGACTATAATGACAGCATAGATAGCTTGCAGGTCAATGTGTGCATGTGGACTTCTTAAATATAGTTACTCACTTCAGATGTAAATCTAAGCCTCTGCATGGCATAGGGAACACACTCCTGTCAGCTTTTATTGCTGTCAAAGGGCACATACTATTCTCAAGGTCTTGTGTCATAACTGTTAACCTAGTGGGATATCTTGAATACTCCAGGATGTCTCAATGCCAGTAAATACCTAAAATTAAACAAAAAAACTTAGTCACATCTAATTACACTGATGATACCAAACTGAGATGATCTGTTGGATTATCTCAGAGATTAAGGCTGCTAATCAAAGGGACTAAAAGAGATTGAAGAAACTGTGAATGGAAATCTTATGAAGTTAAAGAAAGATAAATGCAAAGTCCTGTACCTGGGATAGAATAAGGATAGAATAACTCGATGAAACAATACTAGCTTGAAACAGTCTTGCTAGAAAACAGCTTTTCACATTCTAGCAGATAGTAAATTGAACATGAGGAAAGTGTGCCATTGTAGGAAGGACGACCCTCAGCAAACTAACAGATATTAGTAAGAGTCTGGACAGCAAGTCAACAAGATTATTTTTCTCTATTTGGCACTTGTGACTGAATCCAGTGAAGAGACGCCACAGCAGTTAGGGTCCTAAAGCAAAATATATAAAGATAGAAAAGTAAGGGAGATCCAACTTGTGTCTTCAGTTTCTTGAAAATCATCTGCGGGGAAAAATTAAACATGGTCTTCAGAGTTTTACAGCAAAAGGACAAAAATCAGTGAACAAAGTTGCAGTAAGTTAGATATTAGGAAATATTTTTTCACTATGAGCAATCACACTCTGGAACAGGTTGTCCAGAATTACTGAGGAATCTCTGGTTTTGGTGATACTCAAAACTCAACTGGACAAAATCCTGATGCACGTGCTCTAGCTTCAAAGTCATATCTAGTTAAGAAGAAATTTAAATCAGATGATATCTATACGCCCCTCACAACTGATTATTGAATTGTTCTCTAAATCTTGAATGCTATGGTGTCAATCAGTCCTGTAAAGAAATTTTCAAAGTATGAACTATTTTTTCTTTACATGATGCCGCTGTAAGAAAATTGATCAAATTCATCTTTCTCTTTTTTTCTCATAAATAACTTAGAAACCGATAAGACACTTAGCATGGCTTTTTTGTTATTTACAGATGGGACATCCTGCCTTGAAACTGGTGTGTTGTTCATGAAATAAGGATAGGAGGACTGGGGTTTGACCTTTTGTTTTTTTTTCCTATTTTTTTTTTATCTCAGCAATCCTGTACTTGTGATTAGGTGTGTTAGGAATGCTGTCCTGTCATATGTTATCTGTAATGATTAATCAATATTTTTATTGCTATATAAGAACCAAGGATTTCTTTGAATTTTGGTGACTATTAATAGAAGATGAAAATTTTTGAGACTCTATTAATAATTAAGTCATTTTCTCTCTTGTTTTTTATATTAAATTCTTATGTCTCTGTAAATTGGGCTTTACTCCAACTGGTACCATCATCAAACAGGAGCATATTCTAGCAGTATTAAACTCAGTTTTGCCTGAATTACTTTATAGTCATCACTGTTATAACAGTGTACCTGCCCATAATGATGGTAACTAGATTTCCTACAGGTAGACCTCTTTTAAGTGTAAAGTGTTATCCTCACAAAGTTCAACATGTTCTTTAGAGGATAGAATGCCAGTAACCTGTATATTGTTCACTCCTCAAAGTAGGAATACATCTTGTGGGAGGAAGAGTCCTGTGCACTGTAGAAATTTTATAGTAAATTACCTAAGAGGAAGAACAACTTTTCTTTTTGGCTGGTTTGATGGAGACAAATATTGGAGGGCATATAAGATAGCTGAGTCTAAGAGTTTCCTCTGTAAAATGTTGTGGGAGCAAAAGCATGTTTAAAAACATGATTATGGAAAATCTTGATGCTGTAGAGATGCAGCCCAATACTCCCCACATACACAGCACAGTGCAACATCTTCAAAATGGGTGCATAGAGCAATGCTTTATGAGGTATGCCTCAGAATTTTCAGCAGGATTAAAGCAGTTGATATTAGACAATGCAGTTAAAACTAATACTGTGTAAGACTTTTGAATCTGTTCCATTTTGAGCTATGGTACACTGTGTCCACTGGGATCCTTAACGGGAAGTTCTCATAGTTTCAATTAGAAGAAAACAATGGTCAGGTATTTTTCCTGCTGACTCCAAAATTTACTTTCCTATTCGATGTACTGCTTGAGCCTGAATATCTTAACATTCACATTTGCTGTTAACCATGTCATTAGAATTTGATGTTTGATCTTTGGAACAAGTAATTACTAGGGCAGGAAGAGTAGTGAAGTAAGTGATATTGAGTATTTTATTATGAATAGTAACATTATCTAACAGTGCTCAAAGCATGAACATAGCTTAAGAGAAAAAGAAATAACTTTAAGTACAATTGCTCACATTTATGAGTTCACACTTCATTGTCTCGGCATATTCACTACTACTTGTCCAGAATATGATATTTCAACACAAATTCCAGAGGGTAAATTCATCAATGGAATATTTATGTACAAGAAATAAAGAAGCATGCATTTTTTCAAATTTCAAACCACTTCTTTATGCAGGACTATCTGAAGTATTTGTTTAGGTTTAGTGTTCTGGTTTGGTTTTTTTTCCCTACCAGCAAAAATACCACGTGCATGGTCAACTGGTTCTTCATATTCAGTGCATTTTTTTTGTAAACTTTGGGGCCAGTTCTAACCCATCTTCTAGTATTAAAAAAGCCTTTTGAGATGTGATGGTTTTTGAAAGTCATGAAACATACGAGTTCCAGCAATTCTTCAATTAACTATCTCTCTTTCATAAATACCTGAGAAAGAGCTTTTCTTTTCTGAATGGATTTGAAGCTTAACTGGAGCATCAATACTGCATACTGCATCTATCATAACTAAAATCGTCTTCTGTTCCATGTAGATTTAGACAACTTTCCATGATTTTTAAATATATATGGTCTGATTCTGTATAAATAATTGAGTTCCCCAAATCTTTTGGGGGTGCACAGAAGATATACAAAGGAAATGCTACAGGCAGCTGACACAAGGACATGAGATGAGTCACAGACATTCACTTCTGAATTTCAGATATCTGAACACAGGAATTTATAGCTATCTGAGATACCGTATCTTGTGCTAACTTTTTCTCCTGTCCTGTTATCATACACTCTTCAGTGTCTCCATCTTTTTACCAATAAACTGTTGTGCAGCTTTACCATGGGTCCAACCTATCTAAACTTTAGGTTCCCAGTTATTCTAAAAAAAGTGTGAAGGCTTTTAGAAATTGGTGGGAAAAGGCAATATACCTTTGATGGATCCCAGAAACAGGTATTGTCCTCCTAAGTTTAGTTTGAGTGGATGAGATTTTCTTTCTCTAAATCTGCAAACAAACCATGTTTTTCTTTATTGGATGCACATCCATTGCATGACACAGTCAAACCCACAAAGCTCCTGAAATTCTACAAAATTGTCCCAGGGCAGCTGCCAAGGGAGTACTATATGTGCCCTGGAGTACTACACCGGGGTGGGAAGAGCTCCAGAGGGGCTGGGCAGAGGCAGTGAAACTTGTGACTGCCCTCAGGCCCTGTCAAGTGCAGCCCAATCTATTCTAATCTTTGACAACTCATACAAAAAAGACCAGTGTGGTATTCTTTTCAAATTGATCTCATCTGTTTAAAAAGAAGCCTTAACAAAAGGGATCTTCTTGGGAAAAAGAAATATTTTAAATATATGTAAATGAAGGTATGTGTTTGCAATATGAGGAAGGTATTCCTAATAGGAGATAAATCACAGAAGAAAAATTGTCAAACAACTAGATGCTTCCTTTTTTGAAATTGCTTTCCCACATCTTAACTCAGGAAATAAAATCCATGACTCATGCATATGAAAGATTTCCTAAATCCATATATCAGTTAATCTGATTTCACACATGGCATGGTGCAGTTTTGCTCCTGCTCTTTGGAGTACTTCCTTTACCAGGCCATTCCTCAAGAAATGTCCCAAATGGCAAAATGAATATCAATGTCACAGTGAATATCAGTGGCACAATGAAGCCAGTATACGTGTCTGTATCCTGAAGAAAAACCCTCTCTTGCTCTTTCCCTACAAGCAATGTTTGTGTCTTCTACCTCCAACCCAGAGTTTTAATATATTTTTACTACACAGGTTACTTGTAAAGTTCTCTAGCACAGTATGAAGCCTAATCCAAACACATTTTAAAAGTATACAACTCCATCTGACTAACAAAAAGGAACAATAAAAATGCAATGACCAGTACCATTATAAAATTATGTTTCTCAAGATTTTTAAACTTATGAAAGAATAATCCTAGAGGCATATGACAAATTTGGAATATGCAACCACATACAAAAAAAAGTTTCACCAATTTTTTAAACTCCTTTAAAAGTAGCAATTCCCTTCTTTATTATTAAAATATCTCAGAAATATTACAGAAATAATGAAATACTGAAACAGCTACAGGTTTCAGAAGACTTTGGGGGCAGCCCTTTCTAAATTTTTTTGTTTCTATTATAGTAGTATAATTAGGCATATGAAGTTAAACAACTAAAACTAAATGAGACATGCATTTGACACGAACCTGAAAAGCTGCCAGGAATAAAGGAGTGCCTATGTTTATTAATCAAACTTCTGACAACTGAAGAGTGAAATGATTCTTAAAAATATGAGAGCTATATTTTAGGCAGCAGTAACCATCTATGATCTGATAAAGTAGACATTCACTGACAGCCAATGATCCTGCCTCACATCTGCCCAACACTGCTGTCCTGGAAAAAGTAAGAGAACCAATGTGGACTTCATTCAGTGTTCAATCTACCAGCAGATCAATATAACCTCTGCTTAATACTAGAATTTTCATAGAACTTCACAAAAAAACCCCACCAAACCTTGAAACATTAACAGTTAGAATTGGTCTTTTTCCAATGTCACAAAAGATCAATTAAGCCTTTTATAAGAGAGAAAATGAAAACCTAAATGTTAAGATTGCAGTATAAATCTTTTGGAAACATAATATTTCATTGGATAAATATATAAACTGAAAATAACCCATACTGATCATAGAGACATGTCTACTTGGAAAAATAAAATCATTTGCTAAGTAGTGGGTTTTTTTGGTCGTTTGGTAGTTTTCTGTGAGTGTGGGGAATGTTTGATTGGGAGATTTTAATAGCAAAGAGAATGATGGATGTTGGGAGAAGGGGTTTCAGGTAGTGTTATAGAAGTCCTTCCTGTTTCTTTCACTGCACAGTGTTCGTGTGTAAGGACTAGAAATCGGTCAGCCATATCTTCACTAAAAATGCTGAGCTGGCCAGGGCACAAGACCAAACTATTCAACAGTTAGCACAGATTTGTTCCAGGTCAAGCAGTGCTTTCGTGTAAAAACCTCAGGTATTCCTAAGACTAAGCACAAGAAAGCACTATTGCTAAAATGATTACTCCTATCTCTTCCAACAGAACAAAACTATTTATCAGAGGTGGGGATTATAGCTGTATGGATTAAATAATCTCCACGTTCTTTGTCCTCAGGACCAAAGAACCATGTTCTTCCTAATTTTCTGGGATAGACATAGATCTCATCCCTCCAAAGCCATATACCACCAAATTTGCCTCTGGCCTGTTTTAAATCTAGTGCTTAATATTTTGCAGAGAGATGTCAGCAGGTGAGTAGGATGTGTTTTATTTTCACTAGTCAGTTAGCAGAGAACTGATTCTGCTGAGTAACTAATTCTAGTAAAAAGAAACATAAGAACTGTAATTTTACCGTGTTTTCTATATTGTATTGTTGCATACACTATTCTTATATACTATATGACTTGCAATTATGAATACCGTATTGCAGCTGCTTTCACAAATAAAAGTCTGTCTCAGGAAAACAATAATAAAAAAAATTGGCATCTGAATAATGTAACAAGTAATGATATATGGAGAATTTTCATTTTAGATAAGTGTTGAAAAGTACAGATGTGTAACAAAAGTCTTCTCCAAAATATCTGCCTGCTAGGCCAAATTTTCCAGCCCTCTATAATGTAGCTCTGCAGTCAATCGCAGACAAAATGTATATTCAATAAGAATTAAATGTATGTTCAATGTGATGCTGAACTACCCAATTTGGAGTCATATGTACTGTTATCAAGTGTGCCTTAAACTAAACGGTAGGCCTAAAATTAAATGTCAAGTTGTTCCCCTCACTGCATGTTGGGGAATTTAAAAATGCTTCCTATCTTCTTTCTCTTTCCCTTCTTCCACTCCTCAGTGGAAGTTTTCCATCACATTAAACTCCTCTGCACCACATATGTGTATGGTTTTCTCAAAGCTGCTGGATTAACTGATGCTAAATGGATCCATGGCACCCAAAAATTGCCAGTACGACCAGAATCCTGAGCAATGCAGTGGCACAGCTCAGAAACCATGGACATGACCTGGACATGACATGGAATGCCAATGACTGGACAGAACATCAAATGTCTAAGATTAGAGAGAACACCAGCTCTCTCGTGAACTTTGTACTCCTCTCTTTTTTCTGTCAGACCACCAATAACACAGAATATTTCCTTAAGGGGCATCTGCAGACTCATGATTCCTAAAAAATTTAGAGTTAGCTGTAGTATTTTACTTAAGTAAAATAGTTTCTATCAATATGTATTTGAGCTTTCAAAAAACAGTTTGCAGGAAGTTTGATTGCAAAGTATGCTTATTTGACAAATTTAGGAATACACCAGTCTATTATACTTACATATCTTTCTACATAATATATCACTTAAAATTAGTAACAGGAAGAATAATATAATCATTCTATGATTTAATTGGAAATTATCTTAACCAGAGTAGAATTAATTCTCCTTTTACTTGAACCATAAACAGTTTGCAAAAATGAGATCCCTAAAGTTTGTGGTGAACATGTATCTGCTGTTATGCTTAGATGGCATTTTCTAGGTTCTTAAAAATAGTGGATTTTTCTGAGCTTCTTTTTCTTTCCTTTTTTTTTAATTCTTTGGCATACTGTGCCACACAAACTGTGCAGATCACAATTTAGAATTTGATAGATGTGGTAGCTCATCTTAGCACCTACAGAATACCAGCAGGTTAAGTAACATATAAACCCCAAAAAATTAAAGAAAAAATTGTGTCTATATTTTCAGGAAGAAAATGTTTGATGACTGGCTAACAAAAGTTATTTTGTAATATAATCCAAATGTATTTGTGCATCTTTAAATATTCACACAAAGTTAACCATAGATGTTGGCTAGAAATACTTAGAAATACTCAACATCTTACGAAGCCCTTAAACAGTCTCATTGTCATAGTATTATTATTATTTCAGAATGATTTTGTAATGATGCATTCCTTTAAACATTAATTTCTTTTTAATATCCTTTATCAACATCAGTGCCTTCAAAAACAAGTAGAATGATTCATCTTTTGTGATAAACTTTGCCTTAAACTTCTTCTGCTATGAGGCCCTCCTCTGTTCTCCCTAAGGTTAAAGATTCCTTTTTATTCTGCGAAGCTTTTATAACATTCCCAGGAAAGCAATTTCAGTTCCTCTCTCCCCTATTAATGTGATCAGGCATAATTAAATTAGCATTATTTATTATACATGCAATGTATAATAAATTAGTACATCAATACATAAATACATCAAATCTGTAATCATAAGTTATGAATTGCACTAACAAATATTTGTGTTTTCAATTTGAGCTTAAGTAGGGATATATTGTTTAATCTTTATCTGGCTTCTTTCATTTCTTTTTTATTTAATAGTCATTAGACATTGCTCTAACGACAGCCCTTTTATATCCCTCCATTTTCATCATATGCAAACTCCAGAGTCTTGTAGCCTGCTTGTTTACCTTACAGCTGAAGTTTATCTCTAATAAGCGTAATTGAAAACACAGTCTTACTGCCTTTAGAACTAGAAAAACACAAATTCACATCTAAACCCCCACCACAGACTTTGAATTTCCAAATATTTTCTAGAAACAAAGAATTATTTTCTTTAAAATTTTACCTTCAAAAGGTAAGGTGAAAGACTGAATGACATTGGTACAGAATAAAAATGGATATTTTCTTTTCTCTTGTTA
>WEIT01045163.1:0-10243 GCA_013389985.1 Dryoscopus gambensis | reverse complement strand
AGGCTAAGGCATTCCCACAGTTGCCATATAAGACAACCAAATATCTCACATTTTCAGTTCTTTTTTTGCTAATAGATAGAATAGAAATATGGATATCAAAATACTTTTCGGTTTGTCTTTTCAGTATTGTAAAAAAAGAAGAATGTAAGATCTTAGAAATTATGCAAGTTTTAAATGCATTATCTTTGGAAAGTTGATACTGATGAAATGTGCGTAACTTACAAAGGAACAAATCTTTTATATTATTAATCTAATTAATGACAAAAATAATTCTAATTACACAGCCAGCTTGAAAAATCATATTGAGGAAAATACACAAAATAAAACTATGTATTATGGGACATTACATACCCCAGCAACTACAGATGTGGAAAGCTCTCAAGTATGATATAATATGCTGACAAATTAAATGGCTTGTCAATTTGCAGAAAATCCATGTTGTAAAGGGTATGACTGCTGATCACTCTTTTGAATCTTTTGATTGAAATGCTAATTGCAATCTGAATTTCTTTGGTAGTCCTGATAGTCCTGGTAGTTTGGTAGTCGTGGAGATAGCTGTACACCATGTTTCCTGGCTAGAGAATATGGGATTAGAAAATGGAGAGTTCTAGTAATGCAACAAATACACTAATGATGTGTACTTTAGTTACAAAAATAATGTATAAAAATAAGTACATTTTCTTAGTATAGTATAATTTTTGGTAATTTTACATGAAAATAAAACAAAGAACTAATTTTACATGAAAATTTCCCTGTAAGATTAAAAGGAAATTTTTAAAGTTTAGAGTTAAATTGTGGTTATTCTGACACTCTATAGTTTTTTTTTTTTTTGTGAAATTTTTTGGATGACCCATAGATTCTCTCCTTATGTTATACAGTATTTTAATAAATATTTAGTCTAAAACCCGCTTTACTTTCTAGAAAGACAGTTGTGCCACTCTGTTGTGCCTGAAATTCTTATTTTCAAGGTCATTTTACTACCATTGGTAGAAAAATTCAGAATTAGTCTCGGACTTCAAATTTAAATTCTGCCACTTCTGCCCTGGACTGCTGTCTCTCCTCCCTTGTGTGTCTTGTTTTTCACAGGGTTAAGAGTACAGAGTGAAATGTTGTCATCCTTCATGAAGCAGTTGCAGGAAATCATTGAAAAGAACTACATTAAAGGTAGATGTCATTATTATTTAGAAAGCTGGGCAGAGCTTTTATACTCAGAATTTTTACTATGGCTTTACATTATTGTCCCATACATCTGTGCAAGTATTAAACAGTACCTTGGCTCAAAAACTGCAGTTGTACAGGGAGAAGCAGTTCTGTCTGAGGCTTCCACACATACACTCTATGGCCCTGGGATTTTTTCTTTCAGCTATAGCGCAATCCCTGGACTCAGCATCTCCACTAATAATGCGTTTCAAAGCTACTGAAAACTCTCCCTTAACGTGCACACTTATATTCCCACCAGTCATGAGGTGTGTGCTGCGTACTTCAATAAAGCTGGAGGAGATGATCTAGTTTAATTTCTTTTGACATAACCCTAGTTTGAGTGTAGCAGTGCAACTGAGCAAAAGAGTGACTAAAAAGAAAGAATTATTACATTTTTTTTAACCAAAAATTTGTATGATTAAGAGAGTATGTGTCTTCCCATTTTATCTGACTACTGGTGGAGGACACCAGTGAGTGGTTAATAGATCCATGGCTGAAACATTATGAGCAGTACAACCAGTAGTTTTTGCAGAAGTAGTACGAGTAGGAGTTTCCTGTAACTGTTTGAGGTTCATTGCGAGATTTAAAAATACCTTCAGTTAGTTTTAAATGCACTCAGTGATTCCTTTCACCATATGAATGAGAATTTAACTGTGATGGTGGTTCATTTTTAAAAGGGAAATTTTCTTGGGTTGAAGCTATTAGAAAAGTAATAAACAAGTTAAGGAAGGGCCATGAAACAGTGGAACATCATATGGTAGAGATTTGTTTATATCAAACTTTTATCACACACATCAAAGATAAGTGAAAAGTACAGATAAGGAAAGAATGAGATAGAAAATTCACCATTCCTGGAGTGAATATATTTTCTTGCTGCATACCGCTTGCATTAAACTTTCATGTCTTTATATTTCCTGCTTCACTTGTAAGAGCTTTATTAGAACTGTCTTCTTGTGATATTTCAAACACAGCAAAACACTCCAAAAGATACGAAATCTTATGGAAGATCTTTCTACTAGAAGACACCAAAAGGGTTGAGATTGTTATTCAGGTAGCTGGAGAAGAGCTAATACTGCTTTTTCTGACAAGAGAACCCCTCCAAAGGAATCTGTGCTTCCAGAGCTGATACTGATTACTTGTGCAATTTTTGGGCAAATAGTTTCATCTGGTGGGAAGGTACAAATTTCACTTCCTCATTCCTGCCACTTTATTTCCAGGGGTTTTTTTAAGTAGTGTAAGATGATAAGTTTAAAAATAAATTTAAAAAAATAAAAAAAAGAAAAGAAGAAAAGAAGGAAACAGACATAATCAGTATTTGAATATATAGTTTTTTTAATCTTTTCAATCTGTAATTATAGTCAAATACTGACTTCTTTTTTGACAGCAAAACTTTAGTTTACATGTGATGTGACGACATCCTGCAGTGTCCTGTTTCTTATCTCATAGTATGCATCACAACCACTGAAAAAAATTGTAGCCTTACACGTCATAATATTGTAAAGAAGCTGAAATAAATATCATTATGACTGTTTTGGCAAGACTGCATCTCAAGTGGAAATTATCTTCTGAGTCCCAGTTGCATTACTGATATAACTAATTCTCAGTAAGACTCCCTAAATAGACTATGCAATTAAATAGATGAACCTGATGGCTATCAAGATTTCAATATTTTTTTACAATTTCAAATAGTCTCTGACAAGCAAGTTAATAGCCTACATAACCTGCCATTAATATTTTTTTAGTGAACTTTGTTTTCTTTTATATAGCAAAACCTTAGAAAGGATATTATTAGTTGTTTCCATGCAGTGCCCTTAGAAACTTCTTGAAGGTTTTCATTTACTTACTGAGTAGAAATAATGTTATAATATTGTAATAAAACCAAGAACAGAAAACATCCTCTCAAAACCAAAATGTATCAGGCTCCATAGCAGTCTCCAAAGGAATCCTTGTTTGGACTATTTACAGCTCATAAGACATCAAAGAAAAAATTACTTAGAGAATATCTTGCATTGTTGGGCTGGACCATTTACTACAGTGCTACCAGGAGAAAGCTCTCTTTCTGGTTTTGGTCTTAAAAATAAACAGAGGTATAACAGGGTGCAAGGAACAACTTCCTCAACATAAATATCATGCAGGCACTAGAATTAATGAAGGCTGCTGTCCGTATCCCCTTTTATGAGAAGATTGAAAGTTCAGACTGATTTTGTTGTAGCTTTCTCTTTGTACATTCTCTGGTCTCTAAAAAGACAAAAGTTCATGCTGTTGCTTTCACATCTTGGAATGCACCTGGAAAAGCCACTCTCAAAACCTTTCTCTGAAACATCCTTCCACTCCTGTTCATTTCACTGCAGGAACCTAATTCCCTCTGATTCCTATTTCTGTGTAAGGTTTGGCTGATATATGCCAGCGGGCCCAAAAGCTGTGAGAAAGATTTCATCAAGCTGATTTCCATAGACAGCTAGGCTTGGAATGAATGCATATTTTCACAAACTGCTAGAAATTACAGTAGAAATGATGTGCTTTTGTTGATATGCTTACTGTATACAACCAGATGGGAATAGGGAAACAGTAAATGAAAAGAAAGCAAATCCCAAATCAGTTACAGTTACAGCTACCAAAGTTTGCCTGTATATTGAGCTATTTTAAATATGAGGCAAGCTGATGTTAGAGAAATATTTCTATTTTTGAACCACGATTCTTTCTTTAACATTACATATTCAACCATGTTTTTCTTTGTAATACTTGCAGTGTCACTTCATCAAGGGAGTCTCAGATTTTGCTATACACAGATAATCCTTGAAAGCATATTTATCTCAGTCGGATGTATTGGTACACGGCTTTGCACAGATACCTAATGAAATGGGCAAACTGACTTCTGGAAATAAAAGCAATATGGCATTTTGCTGTTCATTTATCTCTTTGTGGTCACACAAGATTGAAGAATTGCTTGCTGTAACATTTCTATGCAAGCAAAATATTTCTGTAACTGACTTTGCACTTATCTTTTGCAAGACACACCAATTAGTAAGAAATAACTTTTGTATAGATTTGGTATATGCAGAATCCTCCACGCCCGGCAAATGCATTTAAAAAGTGATAAAGCACAATTCCTGAGTCACTATGGTGCAAAGTACTACTGTTAGTTGCTGTAAAAAACAGTGGATGTAAAACTGTTTCGAACAGTAATTGAATGCAATTTTACTCTGTAGTACCTATGGGTCTTTACATCTCAAATAAATTCTCTAGATAAGTTCATCAGAAGAAGAAAACAATATTGCCCAGCAGTGTAATTAGGAGGAGACAGAAGGGGTTCATAAGGCTGCAAAAATGTTGTTTTTATCATGTTGCCAATTTTAGGGCCACTGCTAGAGCATCCCAGATGGCTTTTTTCATGTGCTTCAGTTATCTGAAAGGGTCTAGAAACACAGAAGTCTAAGTTATGCTGGATTGTCCCATATCCAGAAACAGGAAAGAATGGGACGAAATGATCATCACATAAAACTTCTCCCCAAAAGTTTGTTTATTTTGAAACTTGTTTTTTAGCGTATTTCTAATCAGATCTTTTTCAATGTGAGTGCAAAAGGACTGCAGTATGTGGGAGAATCTACCTCACAGTAGTTGTTCCAGTGCACTTAACATGATACTTCAGAAAAATGGCAAAATTTACAGCACCATTTGATAATGATGTCATTTATCTGCCTGAAAATACTATTTGGTTTGCATGGTGTAAGCACAGCATGCGGCAAACTGTAATAGAAAGACTAAGATAGTATGACTGGAGAAAGAAGGAGAAGGTTTGAGTGTGGGAAGCAACAGAAGGGCACAGCCGGGATAACTGTCTCAGCACTTCCTGCGTCACTGACAACCACAGTACTATCCAGATCCCAGCCCATGTGCCTGCAGTTTCACTGGACAGATGACACTGGACACAAAGGGCAGTGAACAAACCCTGATGAGTCAAGGCTGGGATGCAGTGGAGACACAGGTCACTCAAGAGGGTCCAAAAAAGCATACCTAAAACCTGCATAAGGTCGCCAGCCTAAGAATAGCATGACAGGGTGAGAAGGACTTGTCAGCTAGTTACTCTCATTCTCCAGGGCACTGCAAAGGACCTAACAGCTGGACACAAGCATTGCAGAACCCTAATTGCAGAACCCTGTGGCAGGCTGGACACTTGAACACCCACCCTGCCTGGTGTGTGACAGGCGGACAGACATGTGAACACCATGCTTTTCTGCTGCTTGTGACAGTGACACTGTGAGGGAGCAATGAGCAAAATCTATTTTATTTAAGTTTTTGCTTTGAATAAAAGCGTCTTCCCCTTCCATAAGCTTCCACACTGCTACTGGCTGCACTGCTGATCTAACATTGGAGCAGCACATACCACAAGCACATTTCCTTTACTTTTTATGAGATGGTATGTAACTATGACCAGAAACTAATTATCAAAACAATTACAGTCATGTTTCAGTTCCTGCAGTCTGGACCAAAGGCATTAGAAGAAATGTTGTGACTGCTATGTCCCTGATCATAATAGGATGAGGTTTAACTGGAAATATGTCTTGTTTAGTGGGAAAAAACACACGAGAAATTTTTTTAAAATTTGTAACACTTTCTCCCAACTTGTGTATATACCAGTTTTATTTTAAGAAGGTTATATGGGACTTACTGAATGAAATTATTTTCATAAGTTACTTAGTTTATATCAACTTCTTTTATATTGACTTTTTTTGCATTGTTTTCTACCCATATACAAAAACAATAGCCTATCTGAATCCTTTCCAGTAAAATTTATTAATTATCTAGACTTTACAGGCATTGAAGTCTTTCACATTCAAGTTAAGCTAAACTTATCAATCACCTACAAAATACCTCTTTATCTTTTGAAAACAAACAAACAGTCTATTATTTGTTATTTATAATTAATTTAAGCCATCATGAGCAGGCATTTTCTAAGCATTCTGGAAATTATCCCTCCAACTGATTGTAAACCTCCGTCCCTCAGTTAAAAACCATGATTGTTATCTTTTGGCTTTGAATGAAACATTCAGGAAGTGTTTATTGTTCATGTTAATCCATGCTGTAGCTGACTTTGCTGTTTGTGTCATCAAACCCAGTTAATAAACAATTCCATTGTCTGAAAAAAATAAAGAAAAGATAAAACATCTCTTGTTATCTCATGTCACTCTTTAATAAACGGCAATAAAATCATTATGCCATGCAAAGCTATGAATCAGTTTAACAAGCAAGTTTTGTTGAAACTGCTGATTATGTTTGTTGTAAGGGCACTGGTCATCTGTTTTCTCCTGTAAACAACTGTTTAACTCCAGCTACTGTGACTTCCATGTTTTCACATTTTTTCCTGTCCTTTTTTGAAATAACAAAGAGAGGAGTTTTATTTTTGATATATGTGAAACAGAAATTTCTTTATCATTATTTTTTATAAAGTGGTGAGATTCAGGATGATGGACAGTTTGAAATCCACTTTCAGTACCTGGGGATACAAAACTGGTGTAGGGGAAAATGGAAAGATGTAACAGCATGAAAGAGAAAAGTTAAAGGTTCAGATTTTTCTATAAGCTCTCTGAGCATTCTGATTTTCTCTGCTCAGATAGACCCGTAGTAAAGCCGAATGTGAAATGCTTTTGTCCTGTTTTCCTTGCTGTGTCCTTTCCCTGTGTTTCCTTCCCTGTGCAGAGAACATATGGTCTTCTTCCTGTGGCTCCTTGGCAGTGCACCATATAGGCTTGCAAGATAGGATAGATTGCAGTGTTTGATTTTGTAGGGCCAAATTTCACACCTAAATTCTACATTCCACTCTCCAATTTTTGCAGTGGCTTTTCCAGATGCCTGCAGATTTTTTGTGCACACAAAGCTACATCACAGGCACTCTGCTGGTCTACACAGGAGCAAAGTGACGCCATCAGAATGTATCTAGTGCTCACTGCTGAGTGTTCGTCAAACGATTCCTCCTCATGATTCCTCTCTCCATTTCAATGCTAAGAATTTGGCAGTAAATATAAATGCATATTACATACAAATTTATAATTTTATATGTAAAAATGTATTTCTGAGTATTTTCTTAGTTTTGCTGAAACAGGAGTGGCTCTCAATAACTTTTCACACTGAAAGTCTGGAAGATTTGCAGCCCTTCCTTTTCATGGAACATCTCAAACTGTGAGCGCTCAAGGAAAGAGAAGGGAAAGGAGGGCAGCACATTGCTTCCTGAAAGCTGTGTGGAGAAGTCAGTGTACAGACTGTGAGTGTGCTCCCTCCCAGTTATGTTAACAGACTGGACATGCACTTGTCGGCCATCACAAATAGGGGAAGTGCATGAGCTCTACCTGTGCAATGACAGCTCCAACCTTCTGCTGACATACTGTGGTAACTTGTGGCCTTTATACTGCAATTCCGAGTCCTAGAACTCCTGCCAAGTTTCCAGCTCATCCATGCGAGACAGCAGTCCCTAATTAATACCAATGCAAGCTACTGGCTTTCCCAAGTTCATTTATCCTGTGAAGTTATCTCTTTATACAATAGATTTTCAATGTAAAAAATATTGACTAGTACTCATGCCCAAAAAGTATTTTAAATCTGGACTACAGTGATACATGAATAATAACTGAATTTTGTTCTTCTTAGTGTATACAAAATGTACAGAAGGGTTGCACATAGGGAAATTAAGGAGAATTAAAAGGGGATGGGAGTTGTTTAAAATTATAACAAGCATAATAGAATGTAATTCCATAGTTGATGCTGGATTTTATGGGATTCATAGCAGAAGTTATTCTTAAAGACAGATTTGAAGACAGGTGAGCAAACATAATGATTTAAAAACTCTGATGTAAACTAAGGCTTTAGCAAAATTGCATGTGGGAGAAATAGGCATGTAGAAATCCATGGTTATTACAGCTGAAATTCTAAAGAGTACTCTTAGCATCTTTGTGTGAAAGGTAACAGCTTAGTCACAGTGTAAGAGGAGCATATTGCAATCTTATAGAAACAGTCCAAATAGAAGTATTTGGTTATTTGTTTATAAATCTACTCCAGTCAATAAAATCTCATTTTACATCTTTTTCTTCCTGAAAACATGGCACTGCAAAAAGAAAGGCCAGTTTTGATACTCCTGTGTACCCATCAGGGAGGCTATTAAAGGAAACACTGACATCATTCTGATGAGGCAAAAATTTTAAGATACTGAAAAGTACTGAGATTTTAATGAATCAAAACAGATATTCTCTGAGTTTGGAGTATGATTTTTGTTTTCATTGATTAACTGGTTTTGCTGACTATAAAAATTGAATTAAAATTATGGAAAACTTATGTTAGTATATGCATATATATATATATATATTTTATTCCTTCTCAGATAAAGGAGGAATTTTGGTAGTATTTGCACCTCTAACTACACAGAATGACATAGTGCTGGCTAGAAGTACATGATCCAGTTCTAGCTCTGTTAACCCATATATCTGTGATATGACAGCCATGTTTGCAGAAGCTAAAAGGAACTGCTATTCAGAAAGGCTGATGAGGGTGATTCACCTGCCCTATTACCATGACTGTAATATTTTTTGGTGGTAGAGGCAGCTTGTACAGGTAATACTATACATCACTGCACTGGGTCATGCAGACATAGCTCTTGAAAGTGCTGCAGCCTTGATGACACAGAAGACTTGCAGAGAGAAGTCTGAATGACATGCTATCTGGTTTTCTTTCAGAGCCCCAGGAGGCAGCAGAATGATTTTTTTTTTTAACCTGCTTGTCCTTACTGGTTCATTTTTGTTCGCTTAAATTTCTACCGTCTTGGGCAGGCACGATAGATGTAATGGTGCTGCAAAATGGAGTAGTGCAGGCTGACTGCTTAAGAATCTGCAGGAGTTTGAGCACAGTCCTGCAAGGACCAGCTGAGTGATGGCACCGAAGGGCTCACTTGTCAGCACATTGCCTGACGTGGCTGCAGAGCCAGCCACTCAGAAAAGAGCTGTGCTGAACAGTGCGGGCTTGCTGTCCTGGGCTGGCAGAGCCCTGCCCAGAGCCTTTGTGCTGTGCTCTGCCAGCTGATCTAGGCATCCTCTGTGTGCCTCGTGCAACAACACAGCTCTGAATGCAGTGCCGCAACTTTGATAATAAAGAATGTAGTTATTATTCTTTCCCGTTCTGTTTCACTTTTTTAGTTCCCTTTGATGGGAAAGAAAGCAGATGTGCTTGGAAGATTCCATAAACTTGACAAGGCAGTTAAAAAGAGGAAAGCACAAACAAAATAGAAAACCAGATGAAAGAATGCACAGTGGGGAATTAGGATTTTCAGTGCTTAACATCTAGTTTCAGATCAGGCTACTGCTTGTCACCATGTTCCTTCCTGCACTATTAAACACTCAAGAGTAACATCACATTTTCAGTCTATTCCACAGAGGTTTCAGTCGTGCAGCATTTGAAATCAATTGGTCAAACACAGTGCCTTGCTGTAGAAAACATGCCAGAGCTCCAGTCTTTTGTTCTACTAAGGAAGTTTCAGATAAAATACATTTGAACAAAATCTGCCTCAACTTTGTGAGATGTCAGCATATAGAGAAGCTGACAGCTATAGGTTTATCATCTGGAGATCACTCTCTAATAACTTTCCCCTGCAATGATGCTATGGAGATTGGTCCATTTCACAAAAAAATGAATTGTGTTTACTTGAATTATTTAGATCAAATACAATTAAGTATTATTAGATGAGTTACTGTAAAGATGGATTGGTTTTGCAGATTAACTGAGTCAGTCAGGTTTCATGCTGGTGCAGCATCCACCACACAGAGGGTGATTGTGGAGTAAGGCAAAATGCATACTGGTTTCACAAGGAAAACCACAATAGTACCAAACTAGAATATTTCATTCATCTTCAATAATCCTCTGTATCAGGAAATGTCAAATGTATGTGAATGGTTTCTCTTAAATTTCTGGCTACCCCTGAAAGATACAGCAAGACCAGAAAAAGAAGATAAAGAACTTGACACAGTATGTAAACTTCAGTGTCTGTTGTCTCTTAGTTAAGGAC
>WEIT01044792.1:0-10168 GCA_013389985.1 Dryoscopus gambensis | reverse complement strand
ACTTATTTTTTCAGTTAGAAATATAGTTATAATAAAAATTTTCTCTGCTCATGAGATATAACAACTTGCTTGACATTGGATGAGGGTGTGGGCAAACAATGCAGGAGAAGTGCTAGTCCAAATTGTGGTACATATATTGAGTACTTAGGAAGTCAATAAAACTGTTGCAGCTTCTGGCTAGCTTTTCCTTGATTTTCCCCTGATTACAGGGCTGGGGAAGATATATCCTATGGATCCAATCATCTCCAGTGATGATATTTTTCCTGTAGGCTGCAACACAGGAGAAAGCGTAAGAAACAAGGGTCAACTGATCCTACTTTATCCTTCTCTGTGTTCAGTGCCATACAGATAATCTTTGTGCCTTTTCACAATATATGTAGTAGAGGGATCAATGACTCTGGTTCTCCCTTTTGTAGAACCATTTCTGGAGGAATGCAGGGATGATAATCTGTCTCCCCTGTAGAGCATTAGATTAAAGACTCATAAAGAGCATTGTTAGAAAAATACCTTGTAACAGGAAAAGAATAGAGTTGGCAAGAGGAGAAGTAGGTTTCTGCCTTACTTTTACTACTTAACACCTCAAAGAGTAATCATGACTATTCTAGACTTTTAATGAATTATCAAAAAATAAACTTTCCACTCTACCTGAAGAGTACACACATACACATCTGGACAAAGAAGCATCATACTTGACTGCATTTCCTGCAGTGGACTGTCACTATCTGCATTTTGAGGTTGATCACAGCAGCTCCAGTTTAACTTACATTTTTCTGCTCTGCTATATTGTTGCATGTCTGAGCTCATCTGTGTTTCATCCTGTACTACTACATCTGTACTACAAAAGAACACTAAAAATATAACAAATTTTTTTTCATAAATTGCATTTCTAAGGACTCTCTGACTTTTCAGTGATATTTAAGCCATACAGTGCTTTATGTACCCTTTTCACTCACTTCAACTTTCCCAGCAAATGAGAGAAGTAAGCCATAGAGGCTTTTTGACTTTAAAAAGCACTTATTTTCTAGAAAGTCAGAACAATGGAAACAAAGTGTTTCAAAAAGTATCTACTGCTCACTATTGTGCTTCCTTAAATAGCACAGAAGCCTGAACTGTCCCATTTCCCACAGTTTTAATTCATTAGTTTTCCTTCAACTTGGAAAATTAACTTATTTCCTTTCCCACTTGTATTATGATGTCATACCACAAACTAGCTATGACAGGACATCAAAGAAATGAACAGATCACCTAATTCTATGATCCTGACAGCAGTGTGAAGAATATTTTCATGAATCCTCTATTTCAACTTTGTATGCAGTGGGGATTTTCTGACATTTACTAAATGCTATGATCTTGATTTTCAGAGTTCTGTTCAGTGGTAGTAAATCTGTCCCCAAACAATCCACAATGTAGCCGTTTTTTCATTTCCAGGCAGAGTTAAATTAAAGCTTGATCTGTGTGGGTTTGTAATCATTTGGCAGAGAGGAGTAGAGTGGGGGGTTTTTGGGGGAAGGGGGTTGTTTTTTTGCTTGGGGTTTTTTGTTTCATCTGTTGATGTTGTTCTTGGTTCAGTTTTGAGGCTTTGTCCCAGACATGTATGACCTGGGAAAAATGAGGCAAGTGATGAAACCTGTATGTGCAAAGGAACAGGTTTTCTTTTCATGGGCTATTTGAACACTGTCTGCCATGCTGAATATATTCTCATTCTTCCTTGCTCCAATTTTGCTAGCCACAATCTGCTTCAAACAGAAGAGTAATATTGAGGAACCCTATATTTAGTCTTCTTGTAATATGGCATAGCAGCAGGACAGGTTCCGTCAATCAGCTGGAGCTCTGCTATTTCCTTGGTTGACATTAGCTGGAGAATCTCTTTCCTTGAGAGGTGCAGAATCTAAAAATAACTTTTTAAATCTGACTCTGATTAGTTAGAAGACTTCATTGAGGGGAAGCCACCACTCGTTAATTTGAAAACAGGTATTGAAAAACTTTCTGACTTTAGAGATGACACACAGAAATATGCTCCAGATTTGGAGCATGTGCTTCATCATTGCTGAAGACTTCCAACAAAAGTTTCATTTTACTACTATTTTCAGCTTACTTAAACAATGATAAAATCACACAGATACTTCTTTTCTTCTTTGGGAAAAAACTATGCCACTTTCAGAAGCAGGATTTGGAACATCTAGTCTCCCAGGAAAAATATGTTTAGGAAAGTACAATTTTGTCTGATGTCATAGTCTACCAGTGATTGCCAGCATCTGCAATAAACACTGGCCAATATGCTTACCTGCTCAATTTGATGAAAACAAATCAATAGAAAATCCAAATTAGGTGCCATAGTGTCTTAAGTAGAAGAATCCTACTACCCACACATGGCTCTCCATTCTGAATGATGCTTTGGGAATGTGAGGCAGGCAAGCTCATAGGTCGATGCTGAAAGGTATGACCCTGCTGGCCCCATATTTTGAAACATGCCAGAAGCCTGTATACAAATAGTGCTCTTTTCCTCACTTCACAAATTTCAGCAGTTTAACAAGTCCCTGAAGTGAGGCAGAATGCAAAGCCTCATCCAAAGCATCACAACAAGAAGCTGGAAACCCTCTGGAGATCTGCAGTCCGCCAGTGCCTCCACTCTGCTGATCTTGTCTAAGCTGTGCTGAATGAAGGTCAACCTTTCAATTAATGCCTATTCCACCGTAGCAAATTGCTTTTTTTTCCCTGAATTGATATGATATAGGAGACTTTTTTTGTTATTAATAATTTAAAGGTTCTATCTTTATTCCCTTATCCAATGGCCTGCTTTAAAGCATTAGTGGAGAATACTAATAGGGCTACTTTCACATGGGATATGTTGGTGTAAGAGATAGTACCTATAATAAGGTTGAGCATGAGGCATAGGTAATCCCTAGATACTTTGTGATATTTGATTTGATTTGTGGTCCTTTGCAAAAGAGGCAAAACATGCCTGAACCTGATAAATGTCCTGTAAGAGAAAGAAAAATGTCTATTGGTCAGAGAACAAAATTGCTCCCAAGGGGATATGTTGCTTTAAGAAAGAATATTTTCCATATTCAACTTATTGTTAATAGCACAATGAGCCAGGGGAAGAGACAGAGAAAGGTCAGATTTAGATGACTCTTCAAGCTCCTTCTATTTAGTCTGTAATAATGTAGTGTAATAAAGTTTTACAAAGAACAAAATCTTCCCATAAGTATTTTATTAACTATTAGCAGGTTTGGAGCGATTTAGTTAAAACATTGCTGCCTTTATGCTTATAAAACATGTCAATAAACTTCAGAACTTTTTATTTCTATTTTCCTTATCTCTTTTCCTGAGAGGGGCCTATATTTTCATTTACAGGTTCATAGAACCCAAAATTTTGGGATACTGCTCTTGCTTGTCTACAATTAAATTATTGCAATGAACAGCACTGCAGCTAACACAGCATGTCTTGCAATTGCATTCTTCAAGGCTCAGACCAGTAATGGCAGAGGATATTTTTAATAAAGACAGTAGACAATGTTTTTCCAGATCTATTTGTCAAACAAAAGGTTTATTTCTCATCAGCACAACCTTGACTTAGCACCCAAACTCTCGCAACTTGACAACCTTGTGAAAGAAACAACTTGAAGGTTCTTACCACTGGAATTTTTTATTCTCCATCCCTACTTCTTTGGCTTCAAGTACCTTGTAGTTTGTGGATGTTAAAACACTACATTCTTGCGGAATAAATATGCATATATCTAAGTGTATTTTTCTTTTATTTCTAAGACAAATCTTCTGTTCCACAAGCACAAACAATTCTTTTGATTTTTCGATGATATGGTCCTCAGTGCACTCATGAAATTGGAAGAAGTTTAAAATTATTGAGAGAAGATGGAGCTGGCTGAATCAGTGAGACTGATGCAGTACAACAGAAATATCTCACATAGTGTTGAAGAGGCCCCAAAAGTAAGGAAACCTTTCTGGAGATGACAAATAAAGGTTTTGAAAAGCATCTTTATGATTTGCATAACTGGGCTATTTCTACTAACCATTATTCAGACTTTAAAGTGGAGATCTTTCTATGTGTTTAAAGTGTGAAAATGTCACACTTTTTCACTGGTGGTGAGACACTATATCGTAAAAGAATATAGGACTAAAGAAGCCATGTACCTCAGAATTTAGATGTCTAGTATTCAGTAGAATTCCCGTCTTGCCACCCCTAGGGTAAAGCATTAATTATTTTAACTAATGAATGTGTTTCTGTATGAAAAGGGTAAAAAAGGGGAAAAGTACTTGAAAAATTACAACATAGACATCTTTCACATCTTGGCATTGTCTTGAAGTTTTAAATAATTACAGGAAAAGAAATGACACTGCTTGACCTATCCTCCTCATGAAAGTGGCTGTCAGAAGGACTTCATCACGCACAGACACCACACACAAACTTACATAAACAGACAGAGAAGGTGTGCACTAATCTTCTAGTTATCACCAGCAATGAGAACACTACACTTCCTTTTATTCTTTTTGATAAAAACTGCAAGCATCTCCAAACTTTTCTCATTAACCTCGCTTTTCTATACTTATCAGCATCTTTTCCACATTGTTGGGGCCATTTTCCAAACAATTGTTTGAGGGAAGGGGAAAAGCCAAAGCAATAATGGGCTCAGGGTCACAACTGAGACTGTTCCATATAATAAGCAAACCTGAAACAGTAAACTGAGAAAGAAAGAGGGAAGAAGAAGGAGTGAAAAGAAAATGCTGACTTGGGTCAGGGGTCAGCTCTCTGATCTCATTGTCAGCGCCTCTGCCTTTTGCGTTATGGAATTTGTCTTTCATTACCCTGTCTGCCACTCCTGTCAATACACCCTGAAAAGACTCCTCAATAGGAAATTGTAAAGTTCTGGTTGAGGTAACAGGGGGAACTACCCACTAAAGCCAGCTTGTGGCTCACTGCCGTTTCCTTGGTCTCCGCCCTGGTGCCAATCTTCCCCCTGCATTATCTTCCCCTGCATTGCCCAACAGAGCATCAACAGAGATTTCGAGGGAAGAGGGGTTACACAGCCCGCCCCGCCCCACCCCTTCCTCCCTGGCAGGGCATCCCTGCTGCTTGAGGGAATGTGGAGCTTTAATATCTGAGCCCCTCAAGTGCTGCAAAGACAAACAATGCAGGAACACCTACTAACACAAAGAATATTGCAAAATCATTTGTTTCACCAAGAGAAATAACATAATGGTCTTCTGAAACAAGAGAAGAGGTAAAATGAAGACTCTGAGTGTGGTAACAGGAACTTTAAGCGTCATATACGATGAAGATATTTAGTGCTGGTTTATTCCCTCTAACTTCCTACCTTTAACAGGCTGGGGATTTCCGTCATAGTTGAGAGAGTTATAATCTCCCCTGACATTTGTACTACATCAACCTATACTGAAGGCTTTTCCAGTTGAGTACTCAATTATCATTAGCACTGCTGAATGTCCCAAGGAGAGTTTTTATTTGATACAAATGAATGAATGATTTCCAGTTTTCAAACAAAAATATTTGTATATTAAATTACATTTGAAATGCCAAATTTTCTTTTGTTGTCAGTTTATCCTTCAATTTAAGCAATACTGTATTTAAATTCTTTATTTTTTTTTAATTGAAAGCATTTTCCAATATTTGGTATAATCTACTCAAATTTGTGATGCAAACCCTCAATTTAGTTATACGACTGGTGAACTTACAATACCCGTCACTGGAAACATTTGCTTGAAATAAGGAATCACATGTCCACTCCGTTTCTGAAGTTCAGGCAAACTGTAATTAAAGCTTTGCTTTTCCTCACTAAAAATTTTTATTCAGACACAATCTAGATCACTGAATTTTAAGATGCCGCTGTCCTTGGAGGTACACTGAGACCTCTGAAGCCTCACTTAAGTCTTTGTATAGCACTAATCATAAATATCCTAGGATATGTCTATTCCAGTTGCAGTATGGCTGATCGAATCCAGCCTAATTCAGCTTACACTTCCTGTAGAAGGAGAGCTCACTGAGGAGGGTGCTTTAATTTCTGTAGCATTTTCTGCAAAAGTCCAAAACAATCCAGTAGTGCTTTACCTAAGTAGTTTAGTCTTACCAGCTTAAGAAAGTATTCTGATATCATCCTCTGTAGGTTGATTACTTTCCCTATAATTTCTCGGTCAGAGGAAAAAAAGATATCATTAATAAGTCAATCTATGCCAAATTTTGACATCACCATGGGCAGGAGTTGGAATGACGAAAGGAAGGGAAGATGGGTAGGCAGGGATAGGGTAGGGTAGGGAGAAAGGAAGGAAGGAAGGGAGGGAGGAAGGAAGGAAGGAGGGAAGCAAGGAAGGAAAGGAGGAAGGAAGGAATTGGTT
Source organism: Dryoscopus gambensis (assembly GCA_013389985.1). NCBI lineage: Eukaryota > Metazoa > Chordata > Aves > Passeriformes > Malaconotidae > Dryoscopus > Dryoscopus gambensis. Next base: position 3,802 of record WEIT01044792.1, on the reverse strand, counting down.
CAAGAGGGAAACAATTCCTTCTTAGTGAGCAGCTTAAGAACATGACATGATGCCAATTTGCTAGCCTTTGGAAAAAAGGAGAGGGGACAAAAGATGTTTTCATGCTCAAGTTTGTGATACTGGCATGAGTTATGCTCTGTCAGATATGAGAAGCTTCTCACAGAAACCACTCATGTTTCTCCCTTAGCCCGCCAGCCCCCAGTTACAAACCTGGCCATGCAAACCCAATAGAACTATTCAGGAAGAAAAATTAACAAATCTCAAATGATCAAGGGAATTTCTCCATGACAGGAAAACGGAGACTGGACTTTTTTTCCCCCAAATTTTTTATATTCTCATTCACAGTGAAATGATTTTTTGACCAGTCCTATTGTCTTTATTTTGCATAGTCAGAGTAGTTCATCACAGTGGATCTTTGCATCCTAGCAAATCTCAAAAAGGGATAAAGAATCTGATCCAATCTGGAATTTTTGAAGATTACCTTAGAAAGGAGAGCTCTTAATTGTTGTTTGGATCCCTGAATAGCTTCTCATTGCTCCCCAGCCCAGATGGACAACTAATTGTTCTTCTGATGTTAAAATAGTCATGTAATAGTATCTTCTGTACTTACTGAAGTGCAGTTACTGGAGACTGTCCATCAGCAGGACAGACAATCGCACTTTCATAGTCAGGTGTACTTGGCAGAGGTCAGTATCTGAGGAGGCTTACATAATAAAGCCCTTCAGGGGCACTGATGTAGAATAAACACTCCCAAGTCCATTTGGAGAAAAAGTAAATGACACAAGAGTCCCCCTCAGACCAAAGCAAGCTGATTTATCTATTACAAAGTAGTTCCAAATGCTGATACAAAGGTGAGCTTTGGAATGTAGAAATCTGACTTTTTCTTTTCCTCAGATCCCTTTATGTGCTTGCACCAGCATGGGAAAGCGTAGTACTGCCTCTTAGAAAAAAGCACTTGAGCCATTTATCTGTATCTTACTGATGGGTAAAAAGTCTAACTCAACTCAAAAGTCTAACTGTGCCATTTCAGTACACAAGAGTGAATTTCACCCACAGCAATTCCACTAGCCAATTTACGAACAGATGTTGTTTTACAGGGAGATCTATTAAATGAATTTGTCCTTCATTAATAGACACTATGTTACAAAGCTTCCCCCAATAGCTTTCCACAGCACACTTGCTCCCAATTTGGTTGAAGTCCAGTCTTTGCTATAAAGTGCAAAATACTTGGCTGCTAACTAAAAATATATAGCAAGCAAGAAACACTTTTTAATTAATATAAAAGAAGTAGTTGTATTATTAACAGTGGTACTGGGAAAAAGTCACTTTTATTTTTCCTCCTAAATTATTATTATATGTCTCCCACTGCTGGCATTTTCTTTGAAATAATCGTCCTTTTTCCAAAAGGTAATGGATACTTTTACCATCCATACTTTCCCTTTATGAGCATTTATAAGCCTCACTGCACATACTTTATCCAACAGGTAAGGTTCTACCTTATAAAAAAGCAATTTAGCTTTATAGATTTGGCAATACTGAACACTTGGTTAAATGAAGGGTGCCTTATTTAAAAAATGGCATATCTGAAAAGGCCTGTTATCACAGCTTTAAGTCAGCGTAAAAACACTATCCAGTACACTGCTTTGATATGGACGGAAACCATTGCTTCTGACATATTCTCACAATGGTAGGCGCTGGAAATCTTTCTGTATATGCTTCTGTTTAGCTGGAGAAAAGTTGGTGTATATCTTGAGGATGATTTTTTTACTTAAAACTGTGTTCTTTTGTTTAGGAAAACATTTGTACAGAAATTTGATATATTAATTGCTCAAGTTTTTAAGATACATTGCTTTTCAAAATAAGGGACTTCAAAGGAAGCGTTTCTAGAACAAGATTGAATCGTAATGAAATTTTATAGTATTAAATGTTACACTTTACGTATTCCAATCTTAGCCAATTTAACATTCAAACATCCCAAAACTGTGTTTATTTGAAAGAAAAACAAGTCAGAAATGGCAGAAAGTGGTAATTAAATACTAGAGTTTATAATGCTAATGAGATTAACATTTTATAACAACCTCAGGTTATTTTATATTATTTTTAAGCTGGCAGAAAATAAGGTATGCAAGTACTGGGGCATTTGAGGGTCACTTCGGGAGCCGTGCCTATGGTCATTTTTTATTAGAACATTAGCTGACTGACTTTAAAAGATAATCTGTTAAACAGAATAAGAGTATTCTTGCACAATTTAAACCTTAATAGGAGTCCTTTATTTGCATTCAGCATACAGCAGTATCTTGTAAAACTCTTCAAATTTTTTTTAGCTTTCTTTTTGGCAGGGTGTTTGTTAAAAATAATATAACTTGATTTTATTTTGTGGTTTGGTTGGGGATTTTTTTTCAGAATGGGTTGGTGGGGTTCTGGTGTGTTTGTTGCTTTGAGCTGGGACTTCTTTGTCTCTTAGTGATAATTTAATTTGAAAAGGAACAGATGATCTTAGTCTTCAAAGCAACAATCTCTCCCTACTTTTGAAATATTCCCGAAGATATACAAAAAACCTTTCAGCTTATTTGTCCTGGTGATCCTTTTGCAATAACAAAGTTGGGGAAGTTTCTTACAACTCTCTATTTTTGCATTTTGTAAACAATTTAGTTGCCAGTCCTGTATAGCTGTTGTCACCCATGATCCTCTCTTGTGTACCATTGACAGAGTGACCTTCATACTCACTGGCTCATCCATCATACAATGAACTTTTCACTCTGCACCATGCTCATCCCTTCCGAGTAAGGAAAACCTTTGTCGGCATCCCACTTTGCCATTCACTGGAGATTCTGTACTTTTGCAAACACGTATCATGAGAAATGAAAAAAGGAGGAAGTGGAAAAAATCACTAGTTCAGCAGCTTTGAAAGTAAGTACAGATGGCTAGCTTTAAAGCACATTTATCTTCCTCATTTGGAGCTCTTTATCCAATAGGCCGCCCCCACTTGTGCTGCCCCACCGGACAGAAGACACCTAGTGAATCAGTAACAGTGAAAAACTAATTGCCATTTCAGAAAAGCACTTTTCTTGCATTGCAGGATGCTCTGACATCCCTAAATTTAAGAATCTCAATGAAAAGAGTTTGGTTTTTAAATCATTAGCAATCTCTTTAAATGAAACATATTAATAAATGAAGATTAATTGATACATTTTACCTTTCGTGAGCAACAAAGTTTGCTTTCAAAATGGCTGTACAAAACATTATTAAGGATAATGGAGTCATCCTGTTCACATATTCATGTACAGGATCTTGAGTACTCCTGCACTAAAATATTTTTGCTCCTCCATAGAATAGATTAAAACATTCAATCCTGGTGCCATTCTAATCTCAGGTTTTTAAGGTCACCTCTTCAGCTGCTTATTTGGATATGTTCTATATGGATATAGAACCAGCAGAGAGTATCAATAACTATGTGGTGCCCCTGGAAAAGTACAAAAGGAAATGTTTACCCTTAAGGTAGCACATGACACCAAGGTATAGAATATGAAGTGTCTTATTGGATCCCTATGACTTGCTATTGTTTTACCATTAGGGTTTTTTTAATTTTTTCCAGAGATTTTCAGAAAATGTTTTAAGTAATATACATCTATTCATTCTTTTAAATTATATATGAGACAATAGATCATAGAACAACTCCAAACTTAGAAAAGGGGAAGAGGGCTATTTAGCTGTATAGCTGATGGGAGTAACTAGGGACTGGCAATGGTACATCACTGACATTTTCAGATAATAAATGTAAGTAGATTTGGTTATGTTTAAA
>WEIT01044105.1:0-10258 GCA_013389985.1 Dryoscopus gambensis | reverse complement strand
TCCTTTTATCTAAGGAAATTTTCCTGTGGCCCTGAGCAGCCTGAGGAAGGCTGGGAGCTCTCCTGTGCCTGTACACGGCTACTGCTGTATCACTCTGTGGTGGCTGTTTGTAATAAAGGTATCTGTGACCAGTCTGTTAAAGGATTTAATAACTTAAATTCAGATCCATTCTGGCATCCATATTGTTATTTTGGTAGAATTCCAAATTTCCATCTCTGACAATAATCGAACAACCTGTTTGATAGACGACAGTGCAGTGCATTGGCATAAGTGTAAAGACATACTTTTCTCTTGATCTTGAAACAAATGGCAGGTTTCATACCATTCAAGCATTAGAGAACAGCTTCAGTCAGGGGCTTTTGAGAATGTTCCACTTTTCAATTTTTTCTGCTACAGTTTGCTTTTATATGTATTGGTGTCACAAAATTTTGATGAGCTCCATAGAAGTAATACATAAGCAACCTGTAGCAGAATATATGGATCCCTTTAAAATCTGGAAAGCAGCTGGTCTATGAGTTGTGGATATTTGAAAACATGCATTTCAGCTAATGGGCTTAAACAAGGACTTTGCTCAAGCAGGGAAGAATAAAATGTTCATTTTAAGGAAGCACAATAAAATGGTAGAGATTTCATCCATAGGTTTATAAAGTTAGATGGCTCAGGTAATGGTTAGTGGGGTTTTAATATAAGACTCTGGACTGGGTGGCAGAAGCTGCATGTGCAAATAAAGGGTTTGCAGCTCTTACATTTTTATTTTGCAGAGGATTTGCATTAAGCTTGCATAATTCTGTGATTGGCAGACTCAGTTTGACAGCCTTGTTGGAGTCTGCATTTTATTAATGATCATTTCTACTTCTTATGGTACTATTCTCTTCCAGTGTTTGTAACAGAAAAGAATAGTAACTGTGTAACATTGAACTTAGCAGGAAATTTTTGGACTGCCTTGAAGAGTGTACAGTTAAAAGAGCTCAGGGCTTGGCTGTGCTTGTGGTGGTATGTTCTAAAATGTATAAGGAAAACCTGTTCTTGGTAAAGGATTTGCTATGCTTTTTGCTGTGACTGAAACAATTATGGCTATTCCAAGCACTTAAAGTGGTGAAGAAACCTTTTATTTCTTTGCATAAAATATCTGTGACTTCAGCTGTATTGCAGGAAAGAGCTGGGGAAACATTACCAAAGTTTACTGAGATGATGATTGCTTTTACCACAGAAAATGAAACAAAGTGGTTCTGCTGTTCTTAACTTGGGCTCTTTGTGTCACCTTAATTCCTCCTGACTATCAATGTATTTTTGATTCATATGTAAACACAAATGTTCTGTGGTAGGAAAAAAATCTTAAAAAATGGGATTATACTTCTACTATTGAATATATATTCACTATAAATAATGCTATCAGTTTTTAGTCAGTATAGAAATGTGAATCTGTGGTTTTAATATGGGTCAGAAAAACCTAGAATAAACTTCCAGTTATATCTTTCATATATAAATATAAATTTCCACATATATTTGAAAGGTGATAGCTAACTAGTTTTCAAGTGGAATATCCTAGATTGGTTATATTCTGATGTATTGTGCTTTTCAGACCATATCTTGAGTAGAATAAATAGAGATAGCAGCATTACTCCTACATAGATATTGGTAAGATAGATAAGTCATCCTGACTTGAAAGTCAGGAAGAGATTAATAGTGGAACAGGAATTTCATTCTTCTTTATGCCTAGTATTTATTACCAATGTTATGAAATGGTATCTTAAAGTGAAAGCATATGGATTTGCAGAAGCAATAGCTATTATTTGCCATATTTTAAAATAAACTCTTCAGCCATGGATAGGCATCAGTAACAAAACTTTTACTGATTTCAGTAGAGCCAGACTTTTACAAATGGCATGTATTTGTCTCTTTCCTAATATGGGTCTTTCAACTCTTGAGCAAACTTTTCCTAATGAATCACAGGGTTAGATAGCTTTTCCACTAGTCAGTAACTTAACTCCTCCACAGCTGTGCAGTATTTTTTACTTTCAACAGCAACTATTTAGACTATCAGTGATAGTTTTCCATAGTTCATCCCCAAGTCAGCATGAATAGAAAAGCCGTATTTTGACTTTTTGTTGGAAAGAGCTAATGCTGCACTTCTTGGCAATTACTTTCTCATGTTGATTACATCTCTGCATTGTTGAGAATGCATTTCAATCAAATACCATGCACACAGAGAGGGAATTGTTTTTTTTTCATGTAGAAATCTATGTTAATGAAACAAATATGGCACGGTCTGACAGGGCTCAAATCAGACTTTTTTGTACAATACCACCTGTGATGTAGATTGCAGCACGTGTGATTACAAGAGGTGATGTATGTATAATTCTTTAGGAATCCACTGACAGAGGCTAGTTCAGGGTGCAGCTGGCAGATTGCTCTTCAGAGAAAAACAAAGAAAGGAACCATCCCACTGTGACGGGTCTGGTGTCAGAGTGTAAACTCGGGAAATGAGCTCTATAACAAACAATTCTCCTTGCTAAGCTCAGTTCAGCTGAAAACACCCGGAACTGCATTGTTGAAGTATGAGCAAGAAGACAATATAATAAATTGTGATCCAAAATCTTCAGCATTTACAGTGCTGTATACAGACAGAAATACTCTTCATTTTCCTACATCACCTGAAAAGGGGTGATCACCTACGTTCTAATTTTGGAATCCGTGTAGTCTGTTGGGAATATAATTTTTACGAAACTCATATTTATTCCATTTTATCATATATGAATAAGGATACCCTAAACAAAATTATACTACTCACAGAAAAAGGTGAACAGCAGTGTGAAGAGGAAGAGAGGGAAAAAAGATTTTTTGGCCAAAAGAATGGCAGCCATGCTTTTAACTGAGCTCTAGCAGGAGAAAAATGTCTGTATCTTATGTATACAAGATTATCACTTACAAGTGATTAGGACAAAATAAGGAAACATGGGCTCTGTTATCTTTGTCCCACACTGTTGCATAACGGTGGCTACTTGCACATTTTTGTAGATACCACCTGAAGTGATGCAGAAATTTAAGCACCATATATATGCGGTGGGGATTAGGCCCAAGTATTGCCCTTTTTTAAGGTGACTTGAGGTGTCCCTTGAGTACTTGTCAGCCCTTGTAGAGAACTGGCTCTGGGCTGTCTACAGATCCTAGGTGAAAAGGACAGTGTGCAGACACCTACTTGTGTTTATGGAATATTTTATTATCTAAGAAGAAAAAGTCTTGTTTTGGCAAACATAGTGTATTGCAGTTCAAATGTTGTACAGTTCTGAATAATTCTCCAATAATTTCTCACAATAATTATGATAAATATCTCTTTTATCACTAGATCATTTTCTGCTTAAATGTTAGAGCCATTGCAACTCATCAGTTTCTCTTAAATAACCTGCCTGGGTCAGAGTTAGGCTGTTCATCACCGAACAAAATTAGGGGGGGTTGCCTTATATGTTATGAATAATTTGAAAATTCTGCTTTTGGTCTAATGGTAGTTTTATGGTTTTGGTATAGACTGGTTTTGCTTCCAGTGTTCCCTCTAAATGAAAGTGCCATTTCAGAAGTTTTCATCAGAATGTGTCCTAGAAGAATATGACTAAATTAGAGGAATTCAAATTCAAAACACTGGATTACTTAGCTAAAACATCAACAGAGCATGATTTCTGCGAAATATGTGGTAATAGTTTCCTAGAAAGATGTGGTAATTTTTTTTTCTTTAATTTAGCTGCATGACAGTCTCTTCAGTAATACAGACTGAATTTCCAAAGTCACATAAGGGTGCAATCAGAAATGAGGGCATGCTAAGTAATTTTATGTTGGCAAAGGAAGCTGAGCACCAGTTTGCTAATATAAACATTCTGATTGAAATTGGTGTATAATAATCTAAAATACTGGCTCTATTAATAGCTGTATTATTTTCATTGCTCAATTTAAAAGGCATTTAAAGGGACGAGTATAAGTGGCCTCGGACTCTTGCCATTTACTTTATAATTTGAGCACACTCTCCTAAGGCTGCTCTCAAAATTGATGTAACATTTGATTTCCTTTGAACTAATAAATATCAACTACAAAGTCCAATACAAATTCACCCAAATATGTGGCTGTTGCACTGTTAGTATGGTAGGAGAACGTGCCAGACTGTCTTTTACGGCATTGATAAGAAAACTTCTTTCCTGGCTGCTGAAGGAGATGCTCTGAGGGAATGCTCAGCTCTGTGGAACACAGTGCCAGTACTGATGGAGTGGCGGGGCACAAAACAGAGCAAGAGACTCCAGGCGCCTGTGTCCTTGATCACATCCTAAGGAGAGGAAGGAGGGCAGAGCCAGGCCCTTGTAGCAGTTAGGAGAGGAGGATTCTCTCCATCCATTTCCTGCTCGGGTTTTCTCCACAGTTCTTACATTGTCCCTTATCTGGTGTGGTCGGTGGTATTTTGTTTCCTGAGTGGAAATTGTTTCCTGAATTGTGTTTTTGGAATCATAATTTGGGCATGAAGAAGTTTATTTCTTTTTTTTTTTATCTGACTGGTATGCAGTGTTCTAGAGTGCTCTAAAGAACTTGGTTGCCCTGGAAATTATGTACTTTTTCACTTGGTTTTGGTGTTCAGTGTTTATTGCAAATACTGACCAGAATCTCCATACTCAGTAAAAAATGTAAAAAGTTTGCTTAGAAGAATAGAGCTTACTTAAATTGGAATGGCTTTTTGTCACCAGTCAGTTTTAAAGTACTTGTAGTTGTATACAATTTCACTTTCCATCAGTAGCAATGTTTGTAGAGTGCTGTAGAGGCAGGGTGCTGTGTGAGTTCTGTCACACTTGTGGTTCAGATGTGGTCACAGATGTGCTTAGTACATGGCAGAGTTTCTTTTTGTGCTATGTTCTAGCGTGGTATTGCTAAGATGGTGCTGAGCTAATGCAGGCACTAGTGCTGGGTGTGGAATTCAGTTGAGATGTGAATTCAGTGGGAATTCAGGGCTTCTCAGGTGCAGTTTTCCCACAAGCAAACATAAAGTGCTGCTGCTGAGGGAGATCTTGTGCTGGCCTTTCCCACAGCATAAATCTCTCTTGTAAGGCAGCTCTATCGAGCAAGTCTCATTTGAATCACTCTGTGCTGGATTTACATAGCAGTTCCCTAAATCCTTGTAAAATTTCACCAATAAGCACTCAAAAACTGCTTGGATTTCTGTGTATCATCTTGCACATTATGTGCAGTCCCCAAGCTGCCTGGGCCATTCCAAAGGAAATAAATTAGCATGGTGGAGTTAAAGCTGCTTTTGAAAGCTGGTGAAAGTTGCAGTTTCCCATTGTGTTTGTACTGACTGCACTCTCCAGGATTCAGTCATCCTCTCTGGTTTACTTCAGCGTTTCTGTCAGGGAGCACAACTCTTGTTTTCACAAGGAGCTGTACGAACACTGGAATCACTCCGCTGTTTGCTGCCTTCTTCCCTTGACTAGATAGGCATTTTCTCCCAAATCCATCTGCTTGGTGGCCAGCCAGAGAGCCTGAACATTGCCCCCTCAGAGCTCATGCAGACCACTCAAAGGGCAAACCTATTCTCACCGTGTAAAGTTGTGCATGTGTTATACAAGAAGCCAGCAAGCTCTTGCAGTGAGCGTTTCCACACACCTGGCACGTGAAACTCCACTGCATTCCAGCTGTGCACACAAACAGCCACCGAGCGACGGCACCGCTTCACCCGGGCAGCTCGGGGACTGCAGAGCAGATTCACACACAACCTGTCCCAAATTTGATGTTGATGGTACTTATTTTTTTCCCTCTAATATTTTTCAGCTCTAGATAATATGCATGTTCATCTGAAAGAATTTCTGGGTTTAGCAATCATCAAGTTCTCTTCTCTTTTGCGGTAAACATTTACTTTTGATTGAAATATCAAATCCCATGTGACATTTAAAGGTCATAACGAAACATACAAAATTAGCACAGATTATTATGGAAAATGTGCTTCTTTTTAACAGGTGGGGCTATTTTTTCTCCTTTGAAATACATTACCATCTAGTTAGACAAATATTAAAATTCCAAGGTATCAAAATGGCCGAGGACAAGTCTGATCACCTTTTGATAGTCTATAGCACCTCCCAGTGTCTGTTGACACACTGAAAAGGAAGCAAGCCAGTTTACCAAAAATGGAAGTACTAATGCTAGGAAACTCCTTCATAAAAAAAGTTCCCCAGGTTATGGGGGGTATTCAAGAAGCGGCATTATTGAAAAGATGGAGATGAGTGGTGTGTGGTGATCCCTGTTGAAGTTACTGTGGTTATTCATGCCATGGAATGGTCATGTTTGCTCTTTTCATTTGAGTTAATCTATCAGTATTCTGACTGGGCTTAGTTTTGAAAGACTGGATGCAGAAGGATGATTTCAGTGTTTTGAACAGAATATCTAGACCTTTTAATAACTTCATCCTGGTTTTGTACTTTGTTTTAAAAGCTAAATAATAGTCAAAAGAGCCTATTGATTGCATTGGTATTTTTATTGCTTTTTTGGTGTGTTTTCATGAAGTTGTGGGCCACATCTTGAATATTCACTTCTAACTTTTCAACATCAATTGTTACAAAGAATTTTTTCCATTTGTGTAAATGATGTCATGTGTTATGGAAGTTTTGAAGTGTGACAATTCAGTGCTAGGATTGTTAACCTCTATTATGTTACTGCCATAAAAATTTTCACTATTAACTTTTTATTAATAATGTTTCTAAATTGCATACACCAGAAGGCTAACTTGAGCTTTCTTTCATATCCAGAATTAAAAATAATGTCAAAGGTCAAACAAGACAATTGAAATACAGTTGCCAAATATAGTCATAGACAGTCAATTATGCAACGAAAGCAGTGTGCCACCCATGAAGAGTAACAGCCTGCATTTGCCTAAACTTACTCTGTTTTGATGAGAAAAGTGTGGAACATAGTGTGGAACAGGATATTTATATGGTTTAGGATGTCTTGGTCTTCCTAAGCTTTAAGGAAGATGGAGAGGAAATCCAACTCGGTTCCGTATTCCAGGATCCTGGAGATCTGAAACAATCACTTTCAGATACTCAAACAATACAGAAAGTTGGAAGCTGTGAAGGGGGATATCTGGATTTAGGCTTTGTTTTGCAAGACTGACTGTATAAGGAATTAAATTTTCTACCAAATTCTATTTGCCTGTATGGAAATTTCTTCTTTAAGATTCATCAGAGCTCTGTGTTTTCCTGTCTAGCTACTGATTTCAGGTATTCTAGTTAATTTTCTATTAGTCAATCAATGTTCTATTATCAAATTATTTAATATTTATAATATTAACACACAATTCTTTTGTGATTTGGAGTTTTTTTCACTAATACTTTTTAAAGTTCTTTGCAGAGAGGTGAATAATTCTTTTTCATAGAGGCACAGAGAGTTTGAAGAATTTTCCCGGTCTGTAAGCAAATTGCTTAGAAATTTGGATTAGCCTCAAGTCTCTTGAGTCTCAGGTTAGGGCCACTTCAGCACATTTTCTTCAGGATGGAGCAATAACATAGTTAATGACACAACACTGAATTTTTTGAAGGTTCAGAAATTGTAAACAATGTGGGGGGGAAGGTTGTGGGGGAGAAGGGGCTGCAATTTATCTTTTAAAATATATCCTGTAACTGCTTCTGCAGCTGCCTGCTGCATTTGATTGATCATTCCACAAAAAATGTGCTATTTCTCATTTCTGATAAATCTCAGCATCGGGACGTTCAGAAAAACTGCCAAGTCACAGCTGAACTACGAGGGTGTATCAAGGTCGAAGGAATCAGTAAGGACTCAGATGTCTTTCACTGCTCAGCCTGATGTTAGCTCGGTTTTGAAGCTCCCCCAGGCAGGCATGGCCCTGTTGGTGTATGTTAACTTGTGGAGCTGCTGCCTGGGCCTGAGCCCAGAGGTTTGAGTTTCCCCCCACAGAGCTTATGCAATCATTTTTGTTCATGAGAGTGAGAAGAAAGTGAGTGTTAACTGCTACTGTCTGGCTTCACACATGTTTTTCAGCTGGTAAATGCCTAAGAATAGACAAGGTGATGAAGATTCAGGAGGTAAATTCAGAACTGTGAACAGTTTTAATTGTGTTTTGTGGCACCCCTGTCATACTATGCCAGTTGAGCACTGATCTGGATGTCGATAGGTGAGACCTGAAGAATCTTGCTGCAGTGGTTCAAGGCTTCACGCCCTCCTTTCTTCTCCTCACCTCCCCAAAAAAAGTCAACAGAAGCTGTAAGACAGGTATAACTCAGCTGCTTCTGTTATCTGCATCTTTGCTAAAACCCATCATCAGCAGGTGAGGGTGAAAAGCTGGGATTTGTGACAAGGTACAGGCTGAGGGAGAGGCACAGATCTCTCTGCTGGCTGAAACCTGAGGGCTGGTCTGTACCCCAGTGCCAGGCAGAGAACCAGAGGCAGCAGGGGAATCTGGTATATTTAGGTCTGATTAATCACCGTGGCAGGGAAAGTCATCCTTGGTGCTGTGGGCTGGCTTTTGAGAGGACATGCATATATTTCCATTTGAATTAAATCTCTTCCTGTTATAATTGAAAAAGTTAGCAGAGTACTAAGGTGAAGCAAAAGCGCTTTCATGTTAGTGAAGGTTTCTCTTCTCCTGACTCCAAAGTGTTGGTTGAACCAACAATGTCTTGAAAAATCAAGAATGCAGTTGCAGAGACAGACTTTCTGTTTGTTTGGAGCACACATAACCCTTAACTGAATCTAGTCTATCAATACCTGCCTTGAAATACCTGATTTTCAGAAGCTGACTCTTCTTGGTTCTCTATGTAATGTGTATTTAAGCAACAGAAATAAAACTGATACAGTAACACAGCATACATACGTTTGTTTTATGCTAAGAAGCATATATAAAATGCTAGTGGAAGTAATTCTGATTTCTAAGCAAGTTGGAGTATTTAACCACTAAGATGCATATAAAGTGTATTTTGTGATCAGTTAGGGTTTACGTTTGAGCAAAACTGAGTTGGAGTTCTTTTAATATTGCTGAAAACTATGACTTGTTGGATTTTGGTCAAAAGGGAAGTAGTTTTCCAAGATAAAATTGTAATCAAGACTTCAGCCATTTTATGTCAAGATCTCACTAGACTACTTTCTCTACTTTTTTTTTTTGGTTGGCTTTACCCACTGAAAAGAAGAGGAAATAGGCATTTTCTGGGTTTAGAGCACACATGGAATATGATAGGATCAGACATCTTAGGATTCAGGTTCCGGGAAGGCTTTTCTAGTAACTAAGAGACCCTTTGAAGTCTTTAAAATGAGATTCCAAAGGCAACAGAGCATGGAAAGTCCTAAAGCATCATCCAGTCATAGTTATAAATCCTCTTGGATAGAGTCAAAACAAACTCTGATTTTTGCTGCCCCTTTTTTCTGAACAAAATTAAGGAAAATCTGGCAAATTCTGCAACACAAACTGAAATGAAGGAAGGAGTAAACAGTGATATGGAGAGGTTTACTTTTCTATCAAAGATACAGAGTTAGGAAATTGCCTTGTTGTCTCCAAGATTTGTTCCGTCAATCTCACATTTTACAATCATGAATTCAAGAAGTGTTTTTTGTGTGCCCACTTAGGGTTTCTTTTCCTTGAACAAGATGCAAAATTTATTTTTTGTTAAAAAGGGTTAGGCTTTGTCAAGTTATAGTAATTTTTTGTCAAAGAGGAATTTTTTATGAATAATGACAGACTTTTCTGGGTGACCTAACTTCTTGGCTGCTGCCTAATTCTTGCTTTAGTTTTTCAGTGGGTGACTCTCAGTTCTCACTCTGCCATTTAGTTTTGAGATTGAAAGCAAAGCTGTCAGGTGCAAAGTGATTTCCCCTGCTTAGTGGAGATCACTGTCCTCTGATTTGATTAGTTCACTCTTGAGTTATCACCTTTATGTCCACCAGAAGGCTCTACTGCTTTCTGCAATGTGCACAGAACCATATTCTGTGGGTACTTAACAAGGTCAGCAGTGTTGTAAACAGGATTTGGCAATTTGCTTGCACTGAGACAGCACACATGGATTTCTTTAAGCAAGCAGTTGAATTGTAATGTGTTTTGAAGCAAGTGAATGATAAATATAGATTATTTACAATTGGTGAGTGAGGATTTGGTTCAGCATTTAGTGATGTCATGAAATTTGAATCCACACACATTTAATACAGTGGCTGTTAACTTAAAACCTTAGAAATTTTAACACTTTCACTATTTGTGCTGTTACTTTCATAGTGTGTGTGTATATATATATTT
>WEIT01043774.1:0-15259 GCA_013389985.1 Dryoscopus gambensis | reverse complement strand
GCGACAACTGTTTCTGAGGCACTCAGCCTTCAGCTGGGCTGATTTTGTATTTTTCCCTTTGCCTTGCCCACACAAATTTACTTAATTTACCCAATTTACCCTTTTCTCCTTACAGCTCAAAATGCTGGAGCAATTGAACTACAAAGCTGAGGTCCCCACATTTTGGTGAAGATTAGTAAAAAGAGTGATGGGGATGGCACAGTCCTCACACTTAGTGCCAACATGGCTGGGCAGGTGGTCTGACTGGGCTGCAAGAAGGTTTTTTCAGTGTGGCTTGGGCAGTGGGATTTATAAGGACACTGAATTTGAGGTGTAGTTCAGTGGAGTTACTACTATCTCTTTTGGCTTTGGGTCAAGGTCCACAGAGGAGGACAAAGAGCCTCCCAGTAGAAAGATCAGCCTGAGAAGCCAAAGGCATCAGTGATGCTGGCTCTTGCACTGGAGATGACTTTGGTGGGAACATGAGGGCAATGAAAATGCTTTTCAGCTTGAGCAAACCCCAGGCTCATCCGGCCTACAAGTTTGCAGAAAGTAACCTCTACACAAAAAAATGCCCAAGAAATGGCTGGTTTTGTATGGTGCTGGTGCATCACGTGGTGTCTGTGAGCCTTGATCCCTGACTAGGGACCCTAAGGCTAGCATAATGCTTAGAAATAACATTACCCACAATGGATATTTCCTAAAATCAAGGACTGTGGTGTAAAGCACTGCTGACACATTTATCTGACCTGGATATCATCACTGTGTTTTTTAAATGAATTGGAGTGACTGTGAGATTAACCTGCAAATAGAGCTAACAAAATGACAGTTCATAATGATTCTTGCATTCCTTCAACAGAAAAAACTGCTTAGACAATCTAATGGATGAAGATGAGAAAGACAGAGCAAAGAGGTGAGCATCTTTTCTTTTATAACTCTCTGTGATGAGCTTGATACTGTTTGTTGCTGCAGAAGCTGTTTTATCCATAATCAATTAATCAAAGAACAAGAGAGTAAAATACAGTCAAACACAACTTGAAAAAACTGCCATCTCACAGACTCCTACTCGTGGCTGGACTGTAAGAAGAAAATAACCTAGCAATGTTTCCTGTGGAAAATGTTAAAAAAAGCCAAGGCATCGATCGTTTTCTTCACATTACTGCAGAACATCAGAACTGAAGCACCAACAACATACTTCTGCCACTACAATACATCACCTGACCTTCCGCAGTGTATAAAAATGTTGTGGTTTTTTTTCTTTAAATACATTTTACAAAAGAAAAAGAACAGAAAAAGTGGGGGGTTTTCCCCATTAGAATGACCATTGATTCATCAATGCCTGTCTCACAGCAATGAAAACACCCAGAAGTTACCTTCAGAGCAGAGAAAGACCAAGAATTAAACTGGAACAAACCTATATTCACATACAGTCTGTACTCCATCTAGTCCCGGTTGGTGGGAATTCATCATGAACCCTTTGGTGGGAGAGAAAAGGTGTGTTTCAAGGCAGAAGACCTGTGGCAATGAAACTCTTAATAACTGTCAGAACTGACCAGCATCTGCAGAAAAAAAGTTTGGAAGCATTCGAGGTTATCAATGCCTCAGCCCGCAGTTTAATTACTTTAGAGAGAGCCAGGGGTTGCCCACATTTTTCCCCTTGGTTCCCTCTAATGAGAGTATTTCCAGTCCAGGCACAAGCAGTTGATCCAGTTTCATCTCTTTTGATTCCTTCTCCACTTCTTTCCCTCCCCGCAGCTTTTTCTCACCAATATAGGTCAGCACAGGCTGCAGCCAGGCTCAGCTGTTCCCCTTTGCTTCCTTTCAGAGGGTGCAGAAAGGAGCCCACCTTGCAGCACTGCTTCTCCTGCTAAAGGCCTGATCATCTTCAAGATATTTGTGTGCTAATTGTTTAGTAAAAAAAAAATTCATTAAATGAATGCATATATGAAAAAATAGGATAACACGTATCCTCGCTATCGGCGATTGTCATCACCATCTGGTATGGTTTTCATGCCGTTTGTTCCCAGAAGGAATTTCTGTCATACCCTGGGGCAGGCCTCTATCAGGGTGCACAAGAAGAATTATAACTTAAAAAGTTAAAAAAGGAAACTGCTTCTTCAAATTGTAATTTCAGTTCATTTTGCTTTTAAGAAATAAAGCTAAAGCTGAAATAAAGTTTGAAATCATGACATGCTTCATGAAGATCTAAAGTTAATACAATATACTGAAACTGTTTAGAGTCTCTTAAAAGCTATGGGTTTTCTTCCAGAGAGAGTCAAACTTAGGAGAAGCTATTTGATGAATATTTTGCTGCTGTGTCTTGTAGACTGGGGACTCTCACCTGTCCTGTACCACAAGGGAAACACTTTTCTTTTTTCCTCTATTTGGTGTAAGGACTGTGTCCCTCAGGGCTAAGAAACACCAGAGCGGATTAAAAAGCCCAGGAAATTGTTCCCTCCTTTTATTTTCTCTGTTAAAAGTAGGCGATACTGGCAATTTCTGGACCTAAGTCTTTGGGGATGGACTCAAGCCAGGAGCTGAGTTTCTCAGGTTAGGCATGTGTAGAGGTACACATACACACCCTGTGTATCTGCTGCAATTGATGAGGCACGTACAGGTTGTATTATATAGACATGAAAAAGGGATCCATCCTCTCCTGAGAAGAGACACTTGCACTTCCACCCCTGTGCCAGGTGTTTAGTATTTGGCCAAGATCTATAACTCTTCCTTCAGGAAGAGCACTGGTTAAATTGAGCCCTGTTCTGCATTGTCTGACTCCCTAAGGCACAGCTTCCCTCCAAAGACCTGAGGACTAAAATGTGGATATGATGGCATCACACTCGGGAGCATTGAAGACCTATGTGAGGTTTTCTGATCTTCTGAGATCAGAAGCCATAGTTTCATTTTCAGTTCTTTGATGCTAGATGAGGTTTATTTTGTTTTATAGATTTATTAATTCTAAACAAAAGGTGTGCTTTGTGCACTTTTTGCTCTATTTGCTATTCTTTCAGTTTGCTTTAATAGTATATAATTTTAAAATACTTTTTTTGCAATTCAGTTGAATTCCAAATTCCAACCAAAACCAGCTTGAAGTGAACCATGAGAAAGTGCTTAATCATGAAGACTACTACCAGCCATTTTCCACTGAAATAAAAAGTAAATTTAAGAATCTGAATGAAGGTATGTGGTACAGTTACTTGTGTTGATGCATATATAACACACTCCACTGGACAGCCAAAAGAAATCTGAAATTTAGTGTAAAGTCACATTTCATTGTAAATTAGCAATATGTATCATCTACTAGTCAGTCAGTATCTGTCTGTTTACAACAACAGACAGCATATATGTAAGCAAATAAAAATGGCTGTTAAATTGTTGATTTTGATCATTCTGAATTCAGGCTGTTCTTTATTGCTTTTAGCTGTATTCACTAAAAGTCCTGATTTTATTCATACTGTGTCTCCTCCTTCCCCTTGAATGTGTGTAATCTTTGTGGAGTAGCAAGGAGGGAGGAGAACTGGGACAAGTAGTACGGAATTAAGACAAAGGTTATTTGGGCTTACTGCAATTGTATGCCTTAGCAGTAAAGTAAGCAAGGCTAGGAAATAATCTTCAAAGGGAAGTGATGAAAACTCTCTTGTTTCATACATTTATAACTGTACTAAACAAAGTATTTTCAATTGTGCAGGGATAATTTTTATCATTTTTTCCCATTTTTTCTCATTTTTTTCCTTTTCAAAATTTTACTGTGATCATTGATTCATATCTTGGTAGAGTTATTTCCACTAGAGGCGTTTTTATATTTCCTTTGTGAATAAAATGTCAAGTGTTAAAAATAGATACTTTATGTTTCTGTCAAGCCTTTTTTTTTTTTACATTTAAAGCAACACATTTCCTATTGACAGTTGGTGGTTAATTTTTTTTTCAGGGAAATGTGGACTATTTAAGCTTAAAATGAACTGAGGATTGAATTATGAGGAAGTAAAATGTTGATATTCTTAATGTTGCCCTGAACTGTCGAGAAACAGGATAAGGCTGGATGTTTTCACATTTTGTTCTGACAGCCTTTTGCAGTGTAATAAGAGCAAGCTGAAATCAGTCAGGCAGTATCCACCCAATCTCTTGTGTTCAAAGCTGTAAAATAATCAAGCACTGGCTTCTATCCAGTGTATCTCCGTGTATCTCCATGTATCTCCAAGTGTGATCAGGGTTGAGAGCAAGACAAACAAAAATTACCCCTCTGTCAGTAGTAACATCCAGAAGCCTCTGCTAAAAATGTTTATTGCCATCCTGGTCCTTGCAGGGGATATAGATGCTGGACTAAATTATGCTCTGATTTTCAGCAGTGTGCATCCAGAGCTGCTTTGAGGCACAGCCAGAGTTAGCTGGGACTGAGAAACTCAGAGTGAGAACTGGCCTCTTGGCTTTTCTTTCCCATCGACATGTAACCAGATTTTTAGATCTTTACGTAATTGACAAGGCAAATCTCCTCTGCTTGAGGACCTTTCAGAAGAACAAACAAACCTACCAGGCTATACTTATTTCTATTTCCACATGGATACAGAAGTCCAGGTGATAACCTCTGAGTCGAACAATTGTTGTATTCATGGGAACAAGTCAGAAAATGCATGTGTACAGATCGACATAGAGTTAAGAAAAACAAAATGCGCATACTGAAAAGATTATCAACAGCCTTAATGACAGTATTATGATGGTGCCAAAATACCCCAAATGAAATCAGATCCTTTCTTCCCGTGAGCTCTTCAAACACAGCAGCAGAAGCAGTCTCTCTCTGAGGAATCTGCAAGCTAAACAGACAAGATTGGTGAATAAAGCTGTAGAGTCTTCATTTTACAGCTAGAGACTCGGGGCACTGACGTTAAGTGATTTTCCCAGTGGCACAAAGATTAAAAGCAAGCACTGCTGGCACTTCCAAGACCCCACGTCTGGCAATGCATCCCAGCCTCAGACCCAATCCATGCTGATGCCCTCTCTCGTGCTTGTCCTTGTGACCTTGGAAAGGAGGCTGAACAAGGTGGCATGTGAACCAGATGGGAGCTGCAGCAACTTCTACTCAAATCTCTGTTCTTAATGACTGGAAGACAACATCCTGATTCTTCTCTGCCAGCCTGGAGGTAGGCAGAGCACCTGTGACCAAAGTGGGTAGGTCCATCTAGATCAACCCAGGTCCAGTGCAACAGCTGCAGGACTGGGGTCCCTCTCTTCTGTTAAGACTGCACAGAGGGCTATGATCCAGTCTCCACTCTTCTTTATGGACAATTTTGGTGTGGTCACAACATTCCTAATTCTTCTCACTCTGAGTGCCTCCCCAGAAACTGCATGAATTTTCAAGATCCTACATATGTCTAAGGAGATGGACAGAGCTCTTTCAACTACAGGCTCAATGCTGACCTGATAAGCTCAAGCAGAGTGTTCAGAGGCAGCACAGAAGCGTGAGCAGAGCCTCCATCTCCCAGCTGGGCACTAAAGGTGGCTCAAAGGAAAGAGCAGGAGGTGGGAACCATTGCCTCCTACCGGCCTCTGCAGCTTTGCTGGAGTCCCGTGTCAATCTTCACATGCTGACGTATGCAGCATGCTAATTTTATGTGTATACATTGCAAAGAGGAGGTACATGATCATTTTCCTTCTTGGTCTGCTCATCCTTTTTTTCTTTTCCCCTGTCTACAGGGCTTCACGTAACAAGTCTGAGAAGAAGAGGCGCGATCAGTTCAATGTTCTCATCAAAGAGCTCAGCTCCATGCTTCCAGGCAACACTCGCAAAATGGACAAAACTACTGTGCTGGAAAAAGTCATCGGCTTTCTGCAGAAACACAATGGTAAGATTTAGTCCAGCTCTCCATGCACTTGCCAGACAGTTACTATAATATCCCGTTCCCTTCAGTGATTATCAGAATGGCTCGAGGGACCTAAAAGTGCCAATATAAGGTATTTGAGGTTTTTTCTATCTCATCAAAAAAGATCATAGTGCAGACACTATGCTGCCCATCTCCTTGTTTGTTCTTCAGTTGAAGATGACTCTCAGCCTGCTAGAGAAGGGGGCAAATGTCAGGAACCAAGGGAAAGAGGGCAACAGTGCCCTGCAGCACTCATGAAGAAGACAGATGCTTTGAACAAGAGAGATTTGGGAGCAGAGGGAAGATTCCCTTCCTTGAAATTTGCAATATTCTGAGCAGAAGAACAAAGCATTCGCCCCAGTTTCTCTGCAGAAAAAATGCAGGGAAGCAATCTGTTCAGCACCCCGGCTCCTCAGTGGACTGTGTAGGACTCAATTTTCCACACTGAGCAGAAAACTCAGACCAGAAAGTGCCTCAGTTTTTGAAGCTGGCATCAGCAAATTGCATCCACGGATAGTTGACATGCTTCACCCAATTTGCACAAGCAGAAGCTACATCACATGTGCACGGCATCCACTCGCAGTAGTGAAGTTCAGCGTCGGAAAGCCGGGAGTTTATTTTTTAAAATGCTTGCACCAGTGACAGAAGTTTACCATCACAGAAGGCAGAGGAGATTTCTGACCCTGCTGATCTACTTGCTCTCTTTGGTCTAGTTTCTACTCCGTGGGAGGAATGTGCGCTGTGGCCTTCCTGGTGCTTTGACACCCATCAGGAGCGGTCAATTGAAATGCTTCTCCCTTTCAAACCAGGGCACTGGTTTAAAATGGGGCTCTCCTGCTCTGCCCCTGTGATGAAGAGGTTTCAGCGGGCGACTGTGGGGAATGCCCCTGGTCCCAGAAAGCAGAAAGGGATCTCCCAAGATAATGCAGTAAGTCACCTGGCTTACCTTTGCTCACCCAGCACCTCCCTCCTGTGCTCTCTGGGTATAACAGGAAAGACCATGAAAACTCTTATATCATGACTCCCAACAGAATGGAGTCACAAATGTCAATATTACTGAGGAAATAATTATAATGATTTTGTCATTAGAGTGCAGTTTCTCCTTAAATGAATTTTTGCCCCAGACAAGATAGAATCATAGAATTGATTAGGTTGGAAAAGACATTTAACACCAATGAGTCCAACTATTAACTGATGGTTTGTACAGGAGGGGATGACTAGGACTTCTCAAGGTTTAATTGCTATATACACTTTTTTAAAAATTATAGTAATAACTTACTTTTTTTTTAAGCTGCCCAAGGCAAAGGAAGATGTGAATATGCTCAATTGTAAAGCTAAGCAAAGAACAATCATCCAAGATTTAAAATAAGTGTATAAGTGTAGCTGAAGGTCCATATAGTGTACTCCAAAAGGTGCTTTTTCTTGAAGAACAACTAGGTAAAGGAAAGCTAACAGTCACAAATCCTTCCACAGCAATTGGGTCAAAATATGACTGGGGTTTGTGCACTTGCTAAAAAAAGCAAATATTATCTATTTTTAAACCAGATTATTAGTCACACAATATAATACAAAGCATCAGCATTTAAAAAATGTTGATTATCTTCAGCATACTTTGGATCTTGTTTATTGAGTCATATTTCCCTTCCGTTTGGTAGGCTAAACCAAGATTTTAGTCATAACAGAGGAGGAGGTAAATTTTCAGATTTTTACCTTCCTAAACAGACTCCTTCATTATAATCCACAGAATCTCCCAAATCTCAAGTAATTCTCCCAACAGACACCACTTCATGTACTTTAGCTTTTCCAAGCTACAAATCTTCTGAAAGTATCCTATATTCTGAAACTACCTGAAAAAATCTTCTTCCTTCGGCTGGTTTTCAAACCTGTGTGTAAAACCACGGGGGCAGTGGAGAGTTGCCGTGCTGCCAGTGACAGCCCCCAGCAGTGCAGAAAGCGAGTCCAACGAGCTGGTGGGAGCAAACAACTTCACCTCCGCTAATACAGCCTGAACAGAGGCTTTGATTCCTTCCTCGGTGACAAAATGCACAGGCAGTAGGATAAATTTACTGTCTTTAGTATCATTTATCCATTTGCATTTCTCTGGCCAGTTTGCCTATGTGCTCTGAATACGGAGCGTTGGGTGTTACATGCTCTGGAAGTGTTAATCAATAGGATTAATTAGCAGGAGGTGCTGAAAAGAGAAGACAGTCTGTACTCAACATCCCCTCACTGCTAGAGCTGAGTGAGGGAGCACTCCTAGAGATGCAGAGTGAGCATCAAAGTAAACCAGCTCAAGTTTCTCTTAATTAGAGCTGTCCCCCAGAATCCTGTCCGACTCAGGCAGAGCTAACATAAATGACTGTTTTCCAAAGGAAAACTGTGCAACCAGCTATCCAGTATGGTCCCCAGTTTCAGTGCAAAGCTGTGAGTTGTTATCCCAGTGTGCCTGCACCCCTCCACAGAAAGCCCGCGGGGAGCAAACCCTCTGCAGGCTGCCGTGGGGTCAGGATTGGACAATAGTGGGGCAGATCTCCTCTTGGTGCCTTATGGGCTGACAGGATTTGGGATGAGATGCTGGTGCTGCACTCCTTCTCCTGGGCTGCCCTGCACCACGTGGCTGAGGGTAGGCACGGGAGAGAGTGGTGGCAGCAGCACCAGTGTAAAGCTGCTGCAAATGCTTGTGATTCACTCTCCTTTTGGAAAACAGAGCAATGGCTCTGCAGTTTGGGGTCACAGCCCCTTGGGGCTCCTCTGAAGGAGCTTTCTTGCTGTTCCCTGTTTGGCACAGAAGCTGTAGGCTGAACCCTCTCTAGCATCCTGATTTTGAAGCTGTAGATTGTAAATAGCAATTTGACATGTGCTAATCCTTGCCTTGATTTTAATTTCATGCAAAGTGGTTTTATCTTTTGATCAATACCTCAGTAATGCTGCTTGAGGCCAGTGGCCTTGTGAATACAGGCTCCCACTGAAGTCTGTAAAAACTGACTTGAGTAAAAAATGAGGAAAACATTTCAGGCTTGAAAACTGCAATTTTTGAATACAAAGGTTATTTCTCTCTTTTCATAGCAACTCAAATGTAGTATTGCGCAGATGGAAGTTAATTTGAATTTTACAGATGTAAATGTTTTATTTGTCTAGAAGTCTCAGCACAGACAGAGATTTCTGAAATTCAGCAGGACTGGAAGCCTTCATTTCTCAGCAATGAAGAATTCACCCAGCTGATGTTGGAGGTAAACATGCATATATACCTTTCCTAATTTTGTCTAGCACTCATGGAAACGCCCATGCATTTAGAATAAACTGTCATCTGCAGTTCCAAAAAAGGAGGTTTTGGGAACTTCTGTATCTGACCATCAAGCAGAGCTGTGACTGGGACAAGGGATTAAAGTCCCCACTTGTTGCTCTTCCCTCTCAGCGGTACCGTTGCGCTGTGCTGCTGCAGCCTGCCAAGCTGTGTAGCGACTCCCAAGAAGAACAGTTCAGGGCAAAGATTCAACTCACAGGTTGTATTTTATTTTTGCAAACAGAGGTGAGGTAAAGGGCAGATGGACGTTTTTCTCCTGTTCTTGAAAGGCGTTATTATCATCTAATATTTATGCAAGACTAGCACCTGAAACGCAATGGTGTCACGTCCCTCTAGTGCTAGGTGCTGTACAAGCAGATAAAGCCTGACAGCTCCTCTTGGCTTGATACAGTTGGTACTTCCACTCTGATCTGCAAGGCCCATATTAAACACTTTTTATTCTAGCATTTCGCAATCATAGTTTTTAAATTACAGCTTAGATTCTTCTAATGCTAGCTGGGATTTGAAGGGAGGCGACTCAGTGGTGTTTATGTAGGTTCAAAATGAAAAGCAAATGAGTTGCTAGAATGCATTTTTCTCTCTCAGTAATTGCTAGAACTGCCTTCAACAAGGGTCTTCTCCTGTACTAAACACATGGATGTTGCTTGGCCCCGCAGTGTCCTTTGAGAACAAGCTTCTTCTCCTCCCACAAATGATGTAAACATGGCACATGATCCAGGTTCTGGTGGTAGGCAGGGAAGGATACTGGGGAACAATTTCACCCACCAAGGAATGGCATAAAGCCAGGGCATGTTGCTGGCTCCCAGAGACTGGCAGTCCCTTGGCCATTGTAATTTGTTGTGATGAGACTCCCCTGGACCAGTTTTATGAGACGCTTCGCTCCAATTGCTCTGACAACTGCCCATTTCCATCTCAGTGCACAGGAACTTAACACACATAACTCCTTCAGTCTGCACTGAAATATGTCCCTCAGATAGCAATAAACTGGCTGTTGTTTTGACAGGCTGGGCCTTTGTTGATTCTACTTGTATGCTACACAATTTTAGATTAAAACAATCATTTTTGGTTTCCCAGCTTATAAATCACCTTCTTGCTACTGTGATTTTCCATGCCCTTCAAGATAACATTGGGTATTGGGATGTCCTGTTGTGCCAGATGTTCATCATTCCCTGCTATTTTGCCTTTCTACTAATCTTATTTTATTAGCATTTGGACAAGACCGCTTGAAGTTTTTCCCATCCTGTTATTAAAAGATGGGAAGGGTTTTTTTAAGCACTAATTCAAAAGACTCAAGGCATAATTGACTGCAGTAATATATCAGCTTTCCTGAAAATGGCCTTTTCTTACCCCATTGAAAAGGCTGTCACCAAATTACAGTGGGCATTAGGCTCTGTTTGTTCATCTAGGACTGATGCAATAAGTAAAACCTTTGAAGAGGAAAATGCTCTCCTAATGTTGGAATGTCCAGTCACAAGAAAATAAAAGCAGAATTATGTATGCACACATTAACTTGATTTTACCACAGAATTCTGATATGAGTCATTGTGTATAATTTGCATTGGATATGAAATAAAGACCTGATTTTTTAAAAACTAACAACCTTCACCATAGTAACATGCACAATCCAGCTGCCTTGTAAAACCACTGCTCTCTTCTATGGGTTAACAACTATCATGCTTTTTTAGAAAACAGCTTGAATGTACTGCACTAAAGAAAAACATATTGTCTGCACCTAGATTAACAAAATCAAACTAACTATAGCAGCTGGAGGGTTTTCAGAGATGCTAAACACACACTCTTCTACTGGGGTATAAGTTATTGACTTGCTTTTCAAAGGATTGAAGCAGCAGCAGATTCCCATTGACTTAAATAGTTGTGGGTGCTCAGCATTCTCTGGAAAAAGGAACATATGTTTGTGTCTTTATTCAAGGCTTTGTGTTTTCCTTTTTTTTTTTTTAACAATTAGCATTTTCCAATGTTCTCAGAATTCTTTCCCTTATTGAAGTCAGCAGGGGGGAAGGATGTGCTGTGGCTTAAAAGATCAACTGCAAGCCTGGCTTGGAGGCAGGTCTGGATTTGCAGTCCGGTATTGTAACGCTGTGGCACTCTGATCAGGCTATTGGCAGCACACCTGTCTCCTGAGCAGGTACGGCCATCGGAGTAAAGTCAAACCCTGCTCAGATGCAGTCGTGCTTGCAGTGCCTTTGCTGCTCAAATACTGCTGGCAATGCTGGCTCCAGAACATCAGGAAACTGACAGGAAGGACCCAGAGTTGCTCCGCTTGAAGGATTGGGGGCCTCACTGGTAACTCCCTAATGACAACGGGAAGGTTTTAATATATTGTCTGAGCACCTACTGTTGTGTCTTCATTTTTCAGGGGATTCTCCTCAGAGTGATCTAAAGTTAGGTGATCTTTTGATCACTCTAAGGAGAACACCCCAAAAAATTAAGTAAATCTTGCCTTAGATCTCAAAATCTACTGAGGTTTAATTTTGAACAAAACTGAGCTCAAAACTTGGCAGCTCAGACTAAAGAAGAGACTCATTTTGAAGGTGAAATTGCTCCGATGCAGAGGGTGGGGATAAGGCTGACATTTCCCTTCAGTCCTAGGAGTGAAGGGGCTTACCACAAAGTGAGGGAGCCAAAGTGAGGAAGAAAGTCTGCAGAAGGGTGAATTTCTCTTGGAATGAGTAATCTAATACCATGACCTTTAAAATAAATCACTCAATTAAAACTCAGGCTAAGGATTATTTGATCATTTGCATTGCTTTTACTTACATGAAAGCCCAGTAATATACAATGTTACATTAATACAAACTGAGATTTATGGGGTTTGCAGAGAAGTACCATTTTGAGATAGGACTGCATCCTTTCATCGTCCTTTGATATTTACACAGAGCTCAAATGTTCATTTTAATAACTTCCAAGGGATCCAGTCTTAGTCATTTTGCATTATTAAAATGTGTGATTAATTTAAAAACTGAGACATGAAATGTTCCTGTGAGCCCTTTGTTGCTTCAATAGTAGGTTTTACTAGACTACAAAGAGTCTTGTAAAAGTTAAATCAGGCTGTAAAATCAGAGAATTACTGTTCTGCAACTTGAGATAACATTCCTACAACTCGATAACAATACGGTGCCGAAGTCAAACTGTTTTGATCAACACATGATGAGATGTCCTGTTTACACCACTCATTCCCATTAAAGCACTCTTGACTTGTCTGTTTTCCTTAGGCATTAGATGGCTTCATTATAGCAGTAACCACAGGTGGAAGCATCATCTATGTGTCTGACAGCATCACACCTCTTCTAGGGCATTTACCGGTGAGTAATTCTGGCACTGGCTTTTCAACTACACATTGAAGAACTGGGCACTGCATTTTTAGAAACAGATGTAAAAGGGTGCTGGGGGTGGTGTTTTCCTGAAATTTGGTGAAGGAGTTTGTTCCTGCATTATGCTGGCTGCTGCTGTTGCTCAGCTCTGCACTCTCTCTGTCTGATTCATACCCTTCAGGTTTTTGTTGCTATGAGGCGCTTCTTGAATGGAAAAAGCTCTGCAGGAATAGTCTGGCCAGGGGAGGGACAGAGTGACCTGGCTGATCTTTTCCATCTCTGATTTCTAAGCTAGCAGAGAATAGCACCAGTGCTGCTGGCAGCCCAGCGAGGAGCTTGTTAAGGGCCTCATTCTGCTCCCAGGGAGGTAAAGGACAAAATCCCCATTGAATTTGGAGTTAGCCAGAGGCTGCTGACGAGCTCTCCCTGCAGCTCAGCTATGCTTTCCCAAGGGGAGCGCACGGCGCTCCCAGGAGGTGCTGGTGGAGCCGGTGCTGGGTGCATCCCTACACCGGTCCAGCCAATGCTCCATCCGGCGCAGTCAGCTTCTTTTATCTGTGTGTTGCTGTGGGAGACATTCCCATGTGCACTGGCTTGGGCTGGAGGAGCAGGGGAGAGGGACTGTTCCAAACCCTGCTCCTGTTGCTAAGGCTGCTCTAGGAGAAATGGCACAATAATTACGGATTAATCCTCACGCTCATTTTTAGTATCCTGGTCTCAAATAAATACATGCCCAGGAGAAAAAATTAGCTGCCAAATCATTATTGTACTACCCCCTGCCATGTTCTTAAGAAAATTACAATTCTTTTTCTCTCATTTAGTTTTTCACCAAATATGTGTTATGTTTTCCACCCAGACAAATGTATTTCACAACACTACCTTGCTGAAATATGAATAAAAATTATTTTCTTCTGAGACAAAAGGAGTTTGATGAAAGGCAGCAGCTCCTGGTAAATGCAAAAATATTGCTATGCAACAACAGATTGAACTGAGTCTATCTATTTCAGTTTTCTTTCATCCTCAACAGTTGAGAAGACCAGACTACTTTCTGGCATTTGCCTCACTTCAAGGGTGGGGAGAGCTCTGTCCTACACACAGGCTGTGGGGTTTTCATATACTTACTGATTTCCATGAAATTTCCTTGTCTTTCATCATTTGGTGGTTTCATTGGTATCCCTTCCAAATACTGGTTCTTAGTGGGGACGGTAAATCTGCTGCAGGAAAGTACCCCTCTTCAGGAAGACGCATTTCAGACCCTGTGCCTAGAATCTGAAGCTCTGACTGAACATGGATAGATTCAGGGTCATAATTCCTGAGCTGGACCATCAGAAACTAAATTGGTTTCCTCTTCCAAAGATATGCTTAGTGTGATAACCTTACATGGTATCCAGCCCAAAATAAGGATAAAGATGGGCATTACTTTTAATTCACATAGAAGCAGCACATGGCAGTCCAAGTCAGGGACCAGCCTGAGAGGGCTGGAGGTGGAGCAGACCTTCCTGGAGCTGTTGGAGTGGTAATGATTAACAACTGCCCCACCAGACCATACATGCAGAGGGACTGGGAGCATCCCAGAGGCCACAACTGAACAAGCAATAAAAGCTTCTGCCTGCCCCAGGTCAGCAAATTTCTATGGGCATGGGCAGGGGCCCAGCTGAGGGTGCATCTAGGTGCACACTGGGTATTTTAGTCCTCTGTTGCCCTTGCCATTTGTTTTTTTAAGTTTTAAAACTGATCAGAGTGCTATCTGGAAAAATCTATATGGCTTATTTTGTTTACCTCAAGGATCTGCTTGTATGCTAAATTCAGTCACTGTTTGGGGGACAAAATACCAATTCTTTCCCCTCTGTGACAACAGGGAAAAAATACTCTGCAAATCTGCTTCGAGCAATGAAAGGAAAGCAAAACTGGGCAGAATGCGGAGCAAGGCTCTCTGAGGGCCCCCGTTAAGAAAACTGATGTATTTTCTTTCATTAAAATCATAAAAGTCTCCAATGCTGAGAACAAATATATCCAGTTCTCTTTACTACAGCTTTCCTTACTTCCATGGAGCATTTTCAAACACAAACTTCTCCTGTTGTAATTCTAAAATTTTTTTTTAGCAAGATCTGGAGACTACTTCTAGGGTCAGTTGAGGTGGAGAGGTCTAGCTTACCTGGTAAGGTTGACTCTAGCTGAAGTGAACTTGTGGAAATCTGATCACAACTCTTAGCATTTGCCAATCAGATGGTACACTATGGCTCCAAGAATATGCAGTCTCTTGAGAAAGGTCCTGCCTGTCCTTTTTGGCCTGTTTTGCCAGAAGGTCCCTGGCAGCGTTGAGATTCTCCCAGGGGAAGGTCTTTCTCCTCAGGGGCTACCCAGGGAAACTCAAGGAGCTGCTCTGCTGTGTTGAGTGCTTAAGGTAAAGATCAGGGTGGAAAAATCCAGGACATAGCACCTTGCAGTGTACAAAAGTTATGCATGCTGTGTTGCTGTTACAGAGTGGCAGTGGGAATCAGTGCAGGACATACAGGTTGATACAGGGGCCAAATCCCAGCACACAAGTGCATAGCCATCTTTATTTTTTGTGTTGATGGTAAAGAAACCTGTCTCATTTGCAGCCCTTCACCATCCCTTTTCTAGTGACCATGTATGCTTAGTTCCTCTGCTTTTTCTCCCTGCAGCAGGAGTTTTTCCTCCTAACCACTACCTCCACCCCCCAGTAAAAGCAATGAAATTATGAGGAAGGAGTTCCATTTTGGAGTACAGCTGTTTTGTTGAAACTGCACAAATATTTTAACTATGCA
>WEIT01043375.1:0-37330 GCA_013389985.1 Dryoscopus gambensis | reverse complement strand
AATAATTTACCTTTCCCCTTGCCCTTCTATGTAAAATTCATCTCATCTCAGTATGCACTCTCCTGGTATTAGTCTTATTCATGAAGAGCACTGGAATCTGGTAACGCATAGCATGTTTTCTTCTCCCTAGAATATTTATATGGGTTTTGAATTTGAATAAACACATTAATAAACCACATTATTTCAGAAATCAAAAACCTGAAGAGAAGTAAAACTGGGAAAATGTTCTTCCTGCAGAGGTTAGTGAAGACAGCCAATGTGATCCAAGTGGTTTGCACGCTGGAGTTCCTGATGAATGAGTAGTGTCAGTGTGCACTTTGCAGCACAGAACTTTCCCTGCAAGGTTAGTAAATGTAATCTCAATAGCAAAGTGTTCCTGTATGGTTTTCAAGAGGAGGCATGAGCTTATATTCTTACAGAACATCTGCTCCAAAAGCCTATAAAAATGTTTTTTTATTCATTGGAGATGTAATTAATCTGATTTCTGATCTTAATTTCCTTATTTGAGTCAGAAAAATACCCATCCACACCTTTTGTTTATATTCCAGGATAGAATTCTGTTCCTTGTCTCCCAGTTACATTACTGATTATAGCATCACAATATGTTAAATTCAACATGCCAGGACTTGAATGTTTTTGGGTACATTATAGTTGACCTGTCTGAGGACCCAGTTCAGTTTTTTAAAGTGACCTGGATGGTGATGTACTACAAAAAGGTGGGCAGGCTGGTTTTGGCAGTATCTTTAAGTTTGCATGTCATGCAGTTGGATGGAAGTACTGATGCATTGATTCGTTGCCTGGTTGGAAAGGAAAGTAATTCCAAACTGTTACATTTTAATTTATATGTTATCATTTGCAAATGTTTTTAACAGATACAACATTTTTACTGCTTTTTTCCTTTAACTGTCTTTATAGTCAAAACCTTGAGGTGATGTGGGTCCATTACTTAGTTTACTTTTGGTTTAATGTTTTTGGGGAAAATAATTAGCTAATACGTTTTCATTTATATTATAGAGTCCTCAGATTAAAGAACTGTACAAAGCGTGGAGGAGTGAATCTTTTCTTTATCACAAATGCAATTACAAAATGGTTTTTCTGATTGGTTTTAAGGAAAAGAAATGGGATTTATCTAACAATAAAGTTATATTCTAGGATTTTTTCAATTAAGGTGTGGTGTTTTAAAATAATTTGTCTCTGTGGACTGGCCTTGCAGGTTC
Organism: Dryoscopus gambensis; assembly: GCA_013389985.1. Taxonomy (NCBI): domain Eukaryota; kingdom Metazoa; phylum Chordata; class Aves; order Passeriformes; family Malaconotidae; genus Dryoscopus; species Dryoscopus gambensis. The sequence continues at coordinate 36,113 of WEIT01043375.1, read as the reverse complement.
TGTTTTTTCAAATTGTGTTCAAAGTACGGCTGCCCTCTCTGCTTTGTGGAAAATTGCTTACATGCTGTGCAGTGTCTCATAATTCTGTAAAACTTGTGATGTTTGAAAAACTTGTCTTAGTGTTCCAATATACTGAATGATCTTAATGTATTTTAAGTCCAAGCTGACTGGATACTAATAATATGTTTTTCTGTCGAATATTTTTTTTCTGTAAAAGATAAAATTTTGAAGCGATTCTCTTTCCCCCAGCAATGAACTTCAAGTCTGAATTGTCTCCATTATACACTGGAATTCAGCATTTGGTGTGCTCTCCCTTTCCCCCTCCACTTTTAAACATTTATTAAGGATAGAGTGGTAGTAGTAAATACCTCAGTGGATCACTGTATTACAGGGACTGTTTGGTGGTTTGTGTTCTGGTCCAGAAGTAGTGGGGACTCATGGAACATGAGAACACATATTTTAAGGACAAGTTTGCATCCTTTATCCCCTGTGACTCATCCTTGAACTGAAGGCTTTTTAGGCTCTGGTTTTTTTTTCCTTTCTTGAATTCCCACACAGATTTTATTGCTTTTTAAAAGTGATTCTTACTTTTAGAGGAAGAGGCCATTATGAACAGCTTATGTTTTTAATAGCAAGGTAAATTCTACTCTTGGTCTGTGAATTTTGTACTGTACTTCTTGTTCATTAATAGTTGACAGTAGAGATCACTGTTTTGAAAGCTACAAACTATTTTAGCCAAAACCAAGTTTTTTGATTCTTTCAGGTGCAGCTTTTTCAGCTGTATCTGGAGACTCAGTTTTTATTGAGAGATTTCTACTGCCCCCTCTTTGATAAGGAAGAGTGCAGGAAGGTTTTTAGGTATGTTTTGTCTAGGTTATACATTGTTTGCACTCTTGTTTTCTCCTTACTTGTAATCATTTTAGCTGTTTTTTTCTGTAACAAAGAAAAAAGACACATTGTGGAAGTACCTTTAATAGTAATGAGTACATCAAATACAGTCTTCATACAAAGAGTTTTTATGTCCTTGTGTATTGAAAGTGTGGCAATTTTTGAAAATTGTCAATGAAATAATCCTTTTTCTTAACTTGATTTAGATGTTTTCCTTACAGAGGAAACCAGAGCACCATATTGTTTAGGATTTGAAAAAAAAGTGTTTCCTTTTATGGTCATATGTTCTTAAGGCATACTGGCATGGTAGAACCATGAATGAATGAATATTGACTCCTATACAAAACCTGCCCTTCTGCACATGCCTAAAGGCTACAGAATTGAATATAAAGTGACAGTGTGCTTCTTTCCTTCTAGCTTAAGTATTGTGCTGCTTCTATTCTTACTGTTGGCTCTAAATAGAGAGTACCACTAACATCTCTCTTGCTGTTTACCTGCATAATGTAAATGAGAAGTCAAAATGTACCAAAAAGGTTTTTGGTTTTTTTTTAATAGAGGGTTTGTGTAGCTTAAGTAGTTTTTCCTTTCTTGTTAGTGACACACAAATCATTAAGATCAAAAGTAGACTATATTACATGAAAAAAGAAATAGGAATCCAGGCTCTAAAGCACAATAGTTCAATTTTTGAAATGTATGTCCTTTGAGGAAAATAAAACAGAAGCTCTAGGTGGATGTATGGTCTATAGAAACTTCAGTCAGTCAGGCTTTGCTGAAGCAAAAGAAATCAAACTAAAAGTATGTGATAAAAAGAAAAGAATACAAGGAAGGAAAAGACCGAAGACACTGAGCACTTGGAAAAAGGAAAGGATGAAAACCATCTAAATAACTTGTCCAGAAATAAGAAATGAAGATTGGAGAAGAAAAGAACAGTAAGAAATTATATTTTATTAGAATGCACAAAACTAGATGGGATGACGTTTTCTTTTACCAATATTCTTATAGTTGAGTATTTCCTCCCTTCCACTCCCAGCAAAAATTCATCTGTTTTTTTTCCTGTACTGAAAATCAGAGCCTCTGTCTAACTATGTCCTAATATATGGTGTTCAGCCTTGCAGGTACAAACCTATTTGTCCACTGAAAACTGCTGAGGGTGATGTTGTAATCTCAGTCTTTGTTGGTGAGGTATGTGTTTGGTAAGTGGAGGGTGAGTAATGTTATTTGTGGAAATGGAAGCTGGAGTGAATTAAAGAGAAAATTAATTGATTCTTTCAGGGAGAAAATGACTGAAGCACCATACTGAACGTGCTGTGGAAAAAGAGGTGCTCTGTTCTAAGGTCTGCAGAATTCTTGCAGTGGGCTGTAGTCACTGATGAATACATTAGTCTATATTTTTCAGTTTGCTGAGATGTCTGTGGATAAGCAAGATTTCTAATTAAATCACATTCTGCAAAGAAGTTAAAACATTCAAAATGTAAGGTGAAAAGAATGTATGTTTTTTGAATACCACAGACACTACAGCATATTCTAATAGAAAGGCAGAAAATATTCAGTATTACATGGGGCGCTTGTGGACACTTTTTTTCTGTGTAAATCAAAGGCACCAGTTAAAATAAAAGGTCTTGGTTACTTTTTATAAGCATTCCACTAAGCAAGCCCAGTTAGATTTTTGTATGGCCAGTATTCATAGTGCTGTTCTGGGGAGGAGGTATCTGTTAAAATAGTGGAATACAGGCCCACAATCTAGCATAATTCTGGTTTTTGTAATCTAAATTTAGACTCTGTTTTGAGGTTGTGATCAGCTGCTTCAAACCTGAAGTCAGAAGAAAAAAAATGCAGTGATGTGTAGATGATGTACTATAAAAGGTATTTTGTAAGTTTCTCTTCAAATTAAATATGCTGAAGAACTGTGTGAGAAGTGTTTGAAAAATTCCTAAAGCATTTGTAAACTGTTTTGGCTATTGACAAAATGGTATTAAATTTGAAAGTCAACAGTGAGGATTCCCACTGGTGGTAGAACTTTCAAAAGGCAATCTCAAAGACAAAATCTATTTTTCCGTGCAGCCTTTTAATCAGATTCACCAGCCCCCTCCCCACCCTGCGCCTTGCATTTTGGTGTATCGGCTTTTTCATTCTGTGTCTTAGTTACTCCATATTACTATGGGGAAATCATTTTGATTTGTGGTGTAGACATTAGAATACTTACCTGCATATGTTCTTTGTTTTGGAATTATATTTGAATTCACCACATTCTGTATCATGTCTGGAAGTTGTAATTACTCAGTAAAATGTTACGTAGCCAGTAAGGGTTGTGTTCTGTTAATTTAAGCAATTTTATGTGTATTGGAAAAGTAAGCAATAACACTGGCTTTAGGCAGCTGATGATTCACTGTATTTCTGAATTCAAATTGCATATAACTATTTTATGGATGCAAAACAAAGGTTCTATCCATCTATTTGTACTAGTTACTCAATTTGCCTTTGTAACGCTGGCACACACTGTTCAGTAGCATGCACTCGGTGAGGGAGCAACTTGCCCAGGCCGGCCAAGCTCTGTTTGTTGGTTCTCTGAACCTCACTGGCAACTCCACCTTTCATCCCGTTCACCCCCTGCCCTCAAAGAGGGCGGTTCCTTCCCCAGTACTGAGAAAGCTCTTTCTGCCTGGCTCAGAGGCCCCACTGGCACTGTGTCCAGTTTAGACCACCTGTCCTGATCCAGGTGTAAGGATGATGTGAAGAAAGGTAGTACTACAGATGGGTTTCATATCTGTATATAGTTGGGTTTATGTGTTAGACTTGCATAGTAACCACAGTTTCACAATCCCAGCAAAGCTGTCCAAGCCTCTTAAGAAAAAGCTTGAAATTAGTCAGCTTAGAAAAGTGTACCAGACAGTATAATAAATCCTAAGTGCCACTTTTTATCACTAATACCGATAAAATTGCTTATGTATCCAGTTATGGGAAGAACTGCTTCTAACTAGGCTGAAAAATCTTTATATAGTTGGAAAGAAGAAACAAAAATGTCAGAAGCCTGTGTGATGAAGTGGAAAAACTTGAAAAACTGGAGTTTTTGTCTGCACAAGATCTGCCTGAGCAGAGAAGTGACAGACTTGAGGGCCTTGTCTTGTCTATTTGAGGTCAAGTTCAAATACTGGGCTGTCTTTTGGGCTGTCTGAATAACCAAGCAAATGCTTTCAGCCACTTTGAAAGAGGCAGAGAGCTCTGTCTTTTCACATAATGTAACCTGGAATCTTCAAAATCCTTTCTTTATTTGCTGTCTGTGGCATTAATTGAAAGGCCATTCCTAAATAATTGTGTTAAATGGGGGCTAATGGGTTGAAGTGGGACCTTGCAGTCAGCTGGTTGAGGTGATCTTGAAAGTCCTGTTCAAGAATGAGTTTTGTCTGTCTTTGCAAATGTTTTATGAGGGACTTATTAAAAGATATGAAGAGTAAACCTTTCTTTAGGATTTGAATTAAACTTTTTTTGAAAACTTTAGGAAAAGGGACATAATTTCTGCTTTCACAGAAGTTGTGCCAGCTCAGCTCCTAGTAAATTACATGTATTGATTTACCCAAGCTCTTTGTGATTTTAATTTTTTTTTTTAAATTTAGACTGCTTCAGTTCTGATGTTGAATTGGGGCTTAGTAAGATCTTTTCTAGGTTCTCTTTCTGACACTTGAGGTGACTTAAATATTACTCACTGCTCTAGTATAAACTGATATTCAGTCTTTTAGAGAAGTATTTTTTTTACCCCAAATACTGATTGAACAGCAGTTTACCATTAAATCAGGCTACTCAGGATACACAGAGCATTAAGTTTAGGATTTAAATGTGGGGGTTTTATGTTCCTCTAAGGCAGTCATAAAGAGAATCTATCTTGCATTTGATGCACATAAAAATGGTTCATATATGAACCTCTGTCTCTGCATGTTGTAATTGTATGTAGGTGTCTTTGGCTGCAGATTTGTACTTCACTGATCATCTTTCTCATGAAAGACAACTTTCTCAGCATCTCAGCAAAAATAAAAGTTAAATACTGTGGAAGAAGATCCTAATGAATTTGGACAACTTGGAAACCTTGATGCGAGAAAGCCTTTGCAGTAAGGCTGTGGCTTTAACCCATTCTGCTCCTTTCCCTTTATACTTTGCACTGATTTCATTGGTTTCAACCTTCACTGTAGAACTTCATTTTCTACGTAGTTCAAAACAGGGTGTTAGGTGGAGAAGACTAATCCCAAAATCTGTGTTCCAGGAGCTCCATCTGCTCAGTAGGTAATTGGACACTTCTGGATCATTGAGGGAGATGTGCAGTGATACTGCTAGCATTTTGATCTGGCTAGCATTTTGTGGGTTTACGAATGTGCCAAGGTCAACTTTTTTCTTGGAAATGTCTCACCCTGGAACAGTCTTCCTGATGCTGTGGATAGGAAAGATACCCCAGGTGTTTCCTTGACATTCTGTTTGTCAAGAGACTGAGTTGGAACTGCTTGCTGCTCTGCTTCTTTGGATTATCCTTTAGCAAATAAAAAAATTCCTCTTTCCATGAGTTGAATAAGTAGTTAAGGTTTTGGCTCTTTGAAGTTCTCACATCATTTTGTGAGAAGAATTTCAGTTTTACAATCACATTACTACAAGGCATTTTTGAAAGGTTTAATTAGACTTTTTCTGCTGTACTATTGACCCTGTTCCTAAATAGGAACTAAATTTAATATTAACTTTAATAGGAAACTACTTTGAGTCATTAGCAAACCTGTTTCTTTCCATTTTCCTACAAAGACAGCCTAGGGTGAGGCAATTATATCTGTCAGATGAGTGGGGAAGTTTAAAGTGTTTTTAAGGACAAAAGGGTTTTTTAGCTTTTTCCCAACATTGTTGTATAAGTTCATGTCAGATCTTTTTCTCTTGACTTAGCTAATTAATCTGCTGGTATGGCTTTTTTTTTTTTTCCTTAATGTGATACATTTGCAGTAGAAGCTGCTTTTATACTTCAGATGTTGAAGGGTCTGTGGAGGAGGGTTTTTGCATTCATAGGGCAAGGTCACATACTGAGATCTGCCAGGTATTCCAAGGGACTCCTGGTGCAGCGGGGAAGGTTTATCCCTGGAGAGCTGTTTATGTGTGAACTTGCTAGGAAATAACCAAGACAGAGCCTCTGATTTAAATAGGCCTTACTCAAGGAGTGGTCAGGTCACATCAGTGGTGTTGGTTTGCTCTATCAATAACTAAGATTTATATGATTGTCACATGGAGCTCTATTCACACTTGCCTCATACTGAAGCACTTGATGACAGTTTGTAATTACTGATGGTGCAGACGAGCATAAGTAAGAGTCAGGTAGGGAAAGATGAGTTATTTTTGAGATAGGGAGTTCTTTTTGAGATTACGTGCATGTTTCCAAACAGAAACCGACTTTGCAAGTCGGTGCAAATCGTGTTGTCCGTGCTGCATGAGCTAGTGGCAGCCCGCTGGCTTCAGTCAGTGCCTCAGCAGAGGGAAGGAGGCAGAGAAAACCCTGCCTAGCTGAACTCTTGAGGACAAGATTTTGCAACGTGAGTAATCTTATTTTAATAAGATTACAAACACTTTAATAATATGAGCTTGCACAGGAGCTTGTTCAAAGCAAATGAGGTTAAAAATAAATACCTTCATACGCATGAGGTTCAGTGTCTGACTTGGACCTTAAAATTCTCTTCAGGGACATCTTGTGCCTCAGCAGAGACATAACTGCCAGCATGGGCCATGCTTCTGAGGGCACCAGCACTGCTGCACAGCAGGAGCACGGTTTAGCCATTGCCTTACCAGTATGTTTAACAGGTATTTAGTGGAAGAGTGATAAAATGCGACATCATTGAATTGCACTCCCCATCTGTGGTGCTTGTTCCACTGCAGTTACTTCCCAGGCCTGCTTCTTTCCCATCCCAGGTACCTCTTCTGTACCCCTTCTCTCTGCCTGCCTGGCCCCAGGCACTACCTCTCATGCTTATCCCCTTCCATGTGCTCTGCTGTTAAAAAGGGAGATATGGTCTGAGTTTCATAAACCCAGTTGCTGCCTCTGGTTCCCTACTTAAGTACTCTTCTTCCCAGCCAGCTTTCCCTGCTGGGTTCCTGCTTCTACAGCTCCTTCACCCTGTTAGGTTTACACACAGACCATCCCTGTTCCCTCCTGCCTCCAGATTTACCCTCACATTTCCAGCCATTGCCCAAAAGTCTGGGAAGACAAAGTTTTTCAAAGAGAAGCTAATTATAATTTTTTGCAGATAGATTAATACAGGTTTTTAACCTCAGTTTCTCAGTTACCTGAAATTATTTTGGTGGGGTTAGTAAACTGTTCACTAATTGTGGTTTTCACCAAAAAAATGCAGTAGGCTGAAGCCCTTGACCTAGAAAATACTTGCCCAACCCCAGTTAATTTTACAGCAGTACAGGCACCTGAAAGCGTTGTTTTGTAATGGCACTATTTGGTAACCATTTCAAATGGCTGACACCAGCCTGTGGCAGGCCCGTCTGGCTCCGCAGCCCAGCAGCAGTGGTGTGATGTGGTCAGTGTTAGTCACTGTAATTCCTCCACAAATTATCTGGAGCCAGGATTTTCTAAACCGTTTAATAGAACAGGAGACATTCAGCCATCACTGGATTCTGAATTAAAATGGGATTTAAACATCACTGCTTGAAAATCCAGGTTTTAAGATTGCAGATGGGTATTTCCTTTGAGCAGTCTTTCTATTTAACCAGCACATAAATCTATGTGGTTGTATATTGAGGTGAAAATGATTTATGTTATATTCATACTTGAATTCTTCATAATCTTTCACTGTGCTTTTCAGTGCTTCATACCAAACAAGCATTTAGTGCAAAAGAAAATGCTCTAGCCCTTTATATAAATCTAAAACTTTTAATATATCTTTATAGTGAGACCCAGGTGTCATTACTGTCACTGACACAACATTGCCTCTAGAGAAAGAGAGAGACAGGTTAACCAGAGACTAACTTTTATTTTGCATTTTTATGCAACAGAACAAATGGAACTGGAGGTATGTAGTAATAAAACCAATATTCAAATTAGAATTAACACTTGAAATAGTAAACTGTAGGTAACAAATGTCTTTATAATTAAAAAATATTGACTGTTTAAAAAATCCTCTAAGATTTTATATTCTTTAAAAGAAATGTGTGTTGCCACATAGAAAACAATTCACACATCCTATAGAAATTGTCACAAAAACCTTACTAGTCTATATTACACTATGCACTTTTCTTTTATACAATATCTGATAAAGGTCTATCCCTAACCTGTACTTACTTTACACAGGACAATCATCATTAGAAAGTATTCATAGAATTAACTACACCATAACAATAAAAATATTAGGATTAATGTTTTTTTTTTTTTAATCACAGTTTCTCCACAAATATTTGTCATAGAAAATATAGCGAAGGCATGTTGGCACAGATGGGCGTGCAGTGCTGCTACACAAAGTTTGAGAGAAGGCAGATACATAAATGACAGTAAGATTAAAGCGTATGGAAGGATAAGACAAGAATCTCTATCCTCCTGGGACTTTCTGGAGTGACATGATAGATAGCAGTTTTCTTCTGTCGCTGGGAAGTGATGTGCTGGCTTACAAAGCACACTGCCTAAATATGGGTATCTCCCTCTGCAAGGGCTTATGTGCTATCTATTATTTCAGGTCCCATATCTGACATATTGCAGATATTTAGATGTTTCAATGTGTATGAATTTATAACACCTAATGAACAAATTAACTGGAATAAGATGATGTGCAAGGTTTGGGATTTTTAAAATGAAATGTGTGGGTCAAGTGGCCATGATGGCAATTAAAAACAAAGACCAACAACTGACAAAAGTTTTATTTTAAAACCAAACATGAACAAAAATATGAGCTGGTGTCTGTTAATGCCTGTCTGTGACCATGATTCATGTCACTGGCCAGTGCACATAAGCAATTGCAGACAAAATTTTGTTCATAAAGAAAGGTCCAAACCTGCAAAGCCATTTCTACGGACAAAGTGGCTTTTAGGATGAAATGATACTTTTGGTTATTTTGCACAATGAGAGTAGAGGATTGTGAGTGGTTCCAGGATGCTGGCTATGCTTTTTACACTAAAAATAAAGCTAGGCTTACTAGTTACTTCAGCAAATATTTCAGTTAGTAATTGAGAGGTCTGTCCAGTTCAGTAATTCTGTTCTGTGACTCTTAAAAAGTGTTTATATCTTAAACATCATACAATTAAGCTTCTGAAAGGAAACCATCACAATGTTTACAAAAGTACAGCATGATACATACCGCTGTGGACAAATTTACAGTATAATGTTGACTCACACGTTCTGACATGTTTTACCAAATAGTTCTGGCATGTGTCACCACATTAAACATAGACCAGCAAGACTTACAGCATCTGAGCAATGTAACATCTTCTATTATAGTTCTTTTAAAAAAAAGTGTAAGTTCAACACCGAAAAGCTACTATAGGATACCTGTACTGTGACATTTCTATACACTGAGTTTCTCCTCCAGAGGCCACCACATGCTGTGACCGCTCCAAGAAAGTCACCTCCTGCCTGTAATGAGGGAATGCTGTTCTAAACCCCTTGGTCTAGTGAGGTCCTGTGTGAGTAAACTGCTAGTTGACTTTTAGGAAATAAATTAGTTATTTTGGGGCCAGTGAGTGCCTTTAACCCCCCTTTTAAAAATGACCAAAATTAAAGTGAACCGAAATATATTGGACATTTGAGGACCTAAAGCATATGGGGACTGAACAAGGTCCTTTCTATGGCAGTGCATGGTGTGCCTGTGTCCTGAGATGCCCCATGGGCCAGGAGAGACCAGTCACAACCACAGGCAAAGAGGAGGCAGAGGGCAGGAAGGAGCTCCTGTGTGGGCGAGCTGAACTTTGAGAGACTTCCTCAGCCCTGCAGCCAGGCTGAGCCTTGAGGAGTGCTGCACCCCAGAGAGCCCTTCCTGGTCTCTGAGGAAGGGGCTGGGTGCCTCCTGCCTTGCCTGGTGCATGGGGGGAAGGTCGGGAAGGGGAGGAGAAGGGTAAGAGGAGCCATTAGTAGCTACGCTTGTGGCTTGCACAAGGCGGTGAGGAAGGCTGGGGAGTATGAGAAACGCGTTCAGGAGAGTCAACACTGATGAGGTAGCACTAAGGATGGTCAAAAGTGAAGTGAGCTTTCTTTCCCAAAAACAGTTCCCTGTACCTGGCAGTGGGGAAATGTTGCCTCAGAGCTGGTTCAGGCTGTGGAGGATGCCAACACTGGCCTGAAATAACACAAAAGGTAAGGAGATGGAAACACCCTGATGTGGAAAAGAAAGGGCATCATTTCTTTGGCATTGCATATTTCTGGCGTGGATCAATTTAGAGGGACAATGAACTTCTAAACTTTTAAAATTAAACTTTTGTGGATTGACTTTTGTTTTTAAAGCTAGTATCTGCTTCCAATATTGTGCACCACTGTGAGTTCTGCTCCAACAGCTCTTTTCTTATAGCTCTCAGTCTTGATCCCATGTCCACTTACTACAGAACACTAAACCAGGTTCTTCTTGCCCAACCCCTTCCTGAATGCAAAACTGAGCAAAACCAGCACATTGCATCACCTCTTTGAAGGAATAGATACAGAACACAAATGAAAGTGAAAACAAGAAAAGGCAATTTAAAGCCTCTAAAGCGACGTAATATGGCTGCAGAATAGGAACACACAAAGGAAAATCTGTCTTCTGAAATGGCAGTTTGTTTTTAGCAATCTTGTTTTAATGAAAACTGTCATGATCAACTCTAATCCTCTAGAAATCTAGATAAATATACTGTCTATCTGATATACAATGCAATTTTTATCTCTTAGAGGTGTCTGCTATTGTTCTGGGTCTTTGAAGGATTCTGCTGTTGACGAGTGCTGCTGTTTTACTTGGGAAACTTAATTTCCTGACAGAGTTGGCTAAGAAAGTCCCTGGATTTTTCTATCTTGTGTGGTATTTTAAGGTAGCATTTATAATTACATTCTTTTCTGTTAGCAAACGGGAAACCACTCCTTTGTTTTGTTATAAGTGTGCAGACTTGTACTTAAATCTTCTAGTCAGGGAAAGCAAATAGCACCCAGCTCTTCTGAGTCCAGGCCTGGGATTGTTATCAATTAGCTGAAGAGATACTAGCTGCTGTTTCTTTCAACATTTTTATAGTTTTTAAATGACCTTTCCTCTACAACTGGATGAAATGAACTGCACATTCCCTTTGAGTGTGCTATGAAGGATTTGGAAATAATAGGCACTGAAAAGTCCCATAAAGCAGGTCTTGAAATGGATTTCTTTCTGTTAACTGGGATATGGTAGGATGGAGAAGCTGAAATGTATGCAGTATGTGTTTAAACATGCTTTGGACTCCTAAATGACAGCAGGATTAAGTATTTTTAACAGTCTCTCCTAAATTAAGTGGTTGCTACTGTTGTATGATGTGGTTCTCACAGCCATCAATCTCCAGATCCATCTTGCATACCTCTATTGAAGACTTCATCCTGTGATCCTGGGTGGTCAGTCCCTTCGTAATACGAGTTGCCATTGTGAAGGAAAGTCCCCACGGCACGGCCCTGGCGCGCGTGTCCCACTGCGTCACTGAACACCTTGTTTATTTGCTCTTCAGATGGCATCCACCAGTCCGGGTTGGAGGTACAGTGCATCCTAATGAACTCTGCAGAAAAACATGGAAGGATACAAAGCAACTTGTCTTTGCAGCATCTGGTATTGCCCAGGCATCAAAAGCTCATGGGAAATAAGAAAGGAGGTATTGCTGCTCTACTTAAGCAGAAGTAAAGCCTTATGGGAGATGCCATGATAATGCCACTTGGACTTATTTTATTTCCACACAAGTGTGTTTCTCCACATGCAATGTATGTTGTTATACCTGAGCTACCTAGGTGACTCATGGGACCTGGATAAAAAAATCCCTTCTTGTGGAAATACAAAGAATGAATTTGAAGTGAAGGCTGTGATTCAGCATGTGCAGTACGGAAGCTAACATGAGCCAGGACGTATTTAATTTGAAACCTGCTGGTGTCTGTACCTCAAGGTGATTGCTGTTGGATCTTTCTGACCTCCCTCTGCTGGCTCCTTCAGCACCTGCAACCTGCAGGAGCTCACAGCCGGGTGGAAAATGTCACTGCCATTATTTCAGTTTGGTGCTCCTTTCTGCTTGGAATATCTTTCCTTTTAAGTTCTGCTATTTTCATCTCCCTGTATTTTACACCTATTTTCTCAGAGACTAATTTGGCCTTAGAAATAGCTAAATGAGATCAGAGGGCTGATTTGGGGAGCCTTGCAATACTTTTCAATGCAAGAGAAAATGAATTGTGCTGCATGTATTTTAGCTATTTAAATAGCTGCTGCTTCCACATACAGCTATTTGTATGTGATGATTACATTTTTTATAATTTATTTTTCATATTCTTTGACATGCTATATGTTAGACTTGCAGAAGGTGCCTTGCCAATTCTGGAGTTGTAACTGCTAGACATAGGTCAAATAGGTGTATTTGGACTTTGAAACATCCAAATATGATTTTAAATGTGAGGGCACCTTATTAGAGATATTGGATACACTGTACCTCATATGGAAACTGAGCTGCTTATTTCTTCTGTAACATTAGTTATTCCCTCATGCAGTATTGTGTGTCTCAGGATATTTTTAAATTCTATTTTCTACTGTTGACAAGCCAACAGCACAAAAAGTGGTGTAAGGTAACTTCATTACTGTCACCACATCTCCAGACAGGGAATGCTGTGCTTTTACATGAGTTCCCGTGCCTGCAAGGTATCTCATCTGTTGGACAATTAGGATGTGATTTTTGCATAGCTCCTCCAGCAGTGTGTCTACAAAAGTGATAGCGATCTCTGTTTTAAATTCATTTCCCTGGAAATCCACATAGGCAACAGTAATTCCTACATAGTTACGTTCACATGTGCCCCCACAGACTCATCTTTTTCTCAGAGAAATGGTTACCATGTAGAGGAGTAATGCTATAATTTAAGCATGCCAGGATATTTTAAAACTGGTTCCAGACACCAGTCAGTTGCAGGAATATATTAAAAATGTTTATATATATTTAAACTACTCTGAGTGTAGAGGGAGAACCAATTTGCACTCCCCGCTATGGTGGAAAGACATAATTAGCTGGGCCGAGAATTAGACACTCGTTACCTTGGCTTGTAAATGAGTAGGAGCTGGTGGCCAACTCTCAGCACTGGAGAAAGTTGTCGTGTTCCCACCCATGCACGAAAGCCCAAAGGGAGAGCTGTCTACTCTGCTTTCTTAGCTGGTCATTACATGCTGCATTTGGCTTCCTCTTTGAGCTTCTGAAAATTAAAGAAACTACCTTTTCTCTTTCTCCCAAGGAGTGCTCCCCATGTTCTGTGTGTCCAGGACCTCAGAAAACAGAGTGGCCACACGCAAAATTCCATGTACAGGTGAATTTACTATTAGTCTTGGGAGGTAGGTGAGAGAAAGGGGAAGAAAAGGGTATCAACACTCTGCTTGTGTGTAAATTGTTAAGTGACACTTACAGTAACTTAGTAAACGCTAAAGCGCTTGTATCCAGCCTTCATTTTCCAGGAGAACTTTTGGGCCCCTGAATCTCTCTCTATACCTCTGCAGCATGGTGTGCAATGGACTTGCCCTTCAATTAAGCTCTGACAGAGTTCTGGCAGAGCATCATACAGTAGGTTAAAAGATTCCTTTGTAGTACAAAAAGAGCTTGTTTGCCTAATTTTCCTGTATGTAAAATCTGAATTCATTACCTGGATACATCAGTGTACCCTAACCACAAGTCTTATCTACTTAGCCTTGTTGGATTCCTCTATCCTAAATGTGAAGAGGCCCTATCTGATGTATATAATCACTTTGGACTGCAGTGGAATGAGTAAAGATATTTTTATCACTGACTGACCACAATATAGCTTTTTACATTGCATTGATTAGTAAAACATTCTTGAGGTTTGTTCAACCAAAATTTCAGGTGTGTGTTCACAAAATACTATTAAGTTAACTATGAGGTAATTCAGAAATAAAGAAATAATACGCTTATGCATTTATACAATGCAGATCTTGATACTAAAAACATATTTTTACTTCTGTTTTAAAAAGTCCTGTTTTGTATGTTTTATTATAAAGCTTGGCACCAGCCTTTTCAAACAATTTTAGGAAACCAAAGTACACAACATTCTTTTCAATCTGTACCCTTTCTGTGCAATATCCTCACTCTCTGATATTGTGAAATGCTTGTCAAACTCCCCTCCCTTTTCAGGCTAAACATGGGGGAAAATTGTTTCCTAACATTTTCAGGCAATGTTCCATCAGTATGCCAAAAAAGAAGTTAAATTCTTGACAACACACTTGTGTACACTTTGTAGGTAATTAACCTGCAGATGTTCTTGGCCCTAGAAGATGTTTTCAAACCTACTCTGAAACTCAGCTTCTAACTCCAGTGATGCACTGTGTTCTTGTGCGTCATACCCTTACTAGATATTAGACTGTAACTATTCCTTTGATTAGTTTTGCCGTGTATCAGTGTTAACAAATGACCTGAGTTTATTATAAAAGCGTGTAATCAGGATTGTCTGGTTTTGCCTCACTGCTTTTTAAAGTGTATTAGTGTCATGTGCCCTTGCATTTGTCTCCTCTCTTAAATAAGCAGCCTTGTTTTTTCCCCTCAAAAACACCCAAACCACATATATTATACATACATACATACTTGTATGTATGTATGAAAAGAAAGTGGAGGGTTTCTGGGTGCTTGTCACCTGCCTGTGAAACCCCTTCTAGTTCTGCAACTGTCAGCCAAATGCTTCTACTGAGCCAGAGCCAATGTGGTGAAATGAGATCACATATGGTGGACACTGAGTGAAAAGATGCAGTACCTCTGAGACATGTTACTTTAACTGGATCCAGAGGACGTCTTTCAGGACCTGTCTCTCCTGACTGCACTGACCTTTTCCTTTTTCCAAGGCCGCATGAGTACTTAAGCTCATCGGTTGTGAAAACAAATCTGATGAGATAGCGAAGGAGCCGTCGTCCATCTTTCTTGGAAGAATTTACAGCCTCATCCCACTGTTTACTAGTGATGTAGACAGGGTAGTTGTTCAGCAACTGCTTACTCCCCTGAAAAAGTGAAATATTTCTGTTGCTTATTTTACAAGGCAAATAAGTGAAGATGTCAGTTGCAATAAAAGATACACTTTTTAACTATCCGCGATGCTGACAGTGAAACACAACCCGAAGTGAACATGTAATTGCTCCTACAGAGAATGAGTACTTTTAAAATTACATTTCCGTTTTCTAGAACTCAAATTGGGTGACGTATGATGAATACATTTTGAGAGGTGTAGCTATTGATAATTTCCACTTCCACAAGCAGGTTAAAAAGAGTTAAGAATCAGCATCTGGGCATACTATTTAAGTGCAATGTTTCTTCTTAATATGTTAAAATGCATAAAAAGGGTCTTTGAAGAGTGTGATCAAATGGATCACTTCATCAGTGCTGATAGTTTCCTTCAGAGGCGACTCTTTTGGTCTATTTTTATAATAAATTTATTACTTCTGTAGAACACACCTGAAGCTTGACAGCAATTATGTTACTGTGAAAAATGTAAAGAAAATAAATAAAGGAACTATGAAAACTAAAAGCTTCATTATTATTAATGAATGCTGTATTAACTCAAATTATAGCTTTACAGAAATGCCACTGTGTCAGCTGGAAAGAAATTTTGCTTTTAACCTTCATAATTTGTGTGCTTCAATATTCCAACGTTAAATGAATGCTGTGGGACTAATTATGGGGATTCCTGTAATCCACACACATTTATAAGCCTTCTTAAGTCAATTGTACCCA
Organism: Dryoscopus gambensis; assembly: GCA_013389985.1. NCBI lineage: Eukaryota > Metazoa > Chordata > Aves > Passeriformes > Malaconotidae > Dryoscopus > Dryoscopus gambensis. Next base: position 20,333 of record WEIT01043375.1, on the reverse strand, counting down.
AATTGTATTTAATTCTTGTTGCCTATAAAATGCTATCGTTCAGGAGTACCCAATTAATGTAAGACAGTACTGTTAATACACTTGAAATAATTGAAGTACACAATAAAAACCCAAACCGCACCCTCCTAGAGACTCATTCACTTTTACAGCTGTTCTTTATCAAAACACATAAATCTGGAAGCCCAGTTAGTAAATTCTTTGTGTAGTCCCCAGGTTCGACAGGAGCTTGCACTGAGCCGGAGAAACACAGGTCTGATGCTCAGTGAGGCAGCCACATGCCGCACTTGTGGGCACCCGCTGCAAAGTTCTCACATCCAGGCCTTTGATAACTGAAAACTATTTTAAGGACCACCCTTGCCTTTCATATATTTATTATAGCATCTGGGGAGACAGCTTGAGAGCATCTTTGAAGTTTTTCCTCAGGTATTTGCTTTTAATTTTTTTGGAAGCTTGATAAATATATGGAAGATTGAATTTAGTGAAGACCGTGCTGAGATTATTAGATAATCTGTATGATCTAGAGTACCACCATCTCCCAGTAGGGTTAGCATCACTGGGAGCTCAGCCTTTGTGACTGTCTGCTACTTGTTTGCCTTGCTGCAAGCTGCTGGCAAAGACAGCTATGGACAAACCCAAAACTCTGCAAAGGAAGCCAAATGTAAGGGAAAAGATGAGCTTTGTCTGTCAGAAGGGCCACTCTCCCCCAAACATCTCAACACTTCACTCGCTCCCCTGTAGCTGTAAATTCAATCATTTAACCTCTAAGAGAAAGACCCTTCACCTAGAGTCCAGCCCTGTTATAATCTGGGGCTTTCTCTTTGCACTTCATTATCTCCTCACATCACTGCAAATAGGTCAGGGTCAATTCCTCCCCCTCCATTCATGATACAGGCAGCTGCTTTTGTTTTTGCCCAGTACATGAACCCCTAGGAAGCCAGTAATGAGTCTGAAGAGCTCTGCCAGGATGAACATTACAATCCATCCAGTCCAGCTCCTTGTCCTCTTCCAACACAGTGAAGGGGCTGGGGAAGGAAGAAGAGCCGAGGGGCAGCATGGAAAGCTCTTTGGAGGATAATATACCCTTATGCTGAAGTAACTGTGACCACTCTGTCCCAGGGGGAACTGACACGAGTGCTTCCTTGGCTTGTTCCACTACATCAGTACAAAGGACCATCTGATCCTCATGTTGGTATTTTTTTTTCCCAGCAGCTAGCTTCACATCCCTTTTATATAAAGTCAATTATTTTCCTACCTTAGATTTCTGAGACCTATTTTTTCCTATTAAAAAAACCTTTCCATGAAGCAAAGACCATTCTTACTGATACCACTGCAAAGTATAAGCTGCAGGTAACTTAGGCACTGCCTTGTTTTTAAGCCCTGTCAGGCCTGGCTTATGCAATGCCAGTCTATAATGGCACCGGGTAAGGCTCCATGCTCACTCACGTGTCTTAAGGACAGATGCTCCTATGTGGCTTTGCTAAGCAGCAACCTATCCTAGAAGCTATTCTGTGTTTATATATATAGCACTGGTGAAAATATGGTGCAGAAAGGCCCAACATCTAGATTTCTTGAGAGCTCACATTGCTATTAACTGAAGAGTGGGTAATAAATTTTACGTAACTTCCTCAGCCTCAATTTTATAACACTTCTCTCTTGTTTCCCCTGAAACTTGGGATATTTTTCCTCATTCTCTTCCAAGGCATGATATAGCGTTATACTACTCTGTTAAACAATTACTGGATTCCTGCTACAGACATACTTTCACTGCTTCCTGGGAAAGTAAAGCACTTCTGAGCAAAACATTCTCAGTAAATATATGATGTGGCCAGCACCAGGTTTGGTGTGTCCAGCAGTCATTAAACTAAAACAAACACAAAACCTCCCAGAAATGAAATAAACAGACTCTGAAGGAAGAACCAAAATATAAATGTATCTCTGCTTGTATTTGTACATGATTAAGTTTATGAATAAAATATTAATATCTGTGTGTTTATTGAATAAAAAATTCTGTCACACTATGACAAGCTATTCCTTGTGGGACATTACAGAACAACCTCAGTTTTTACAGTATTTTAAAATTTTAGTTAAGCAAAAGAGCATTAGAAAAAGGAAAATGAATCCTTGGAATATACTTGAATGATAACAGCTAGTGATAAACATAAACATAAATACGTATATATAAATTTGCACAGGATAAAACTGAATGGAGGAGCAAAGTGATACACACCCTGAACTGCTGCACGCCATGTGCAGCCACTCTCACTCACCCAGCTACAGCTGTCACCAGGCTAGACCTAGCCTAAATTCTACCCACAAATATGGTGTTTCTGAGGAAAGAGGAGAGAAAAAATACCCAAAGCAAGGCAAGCACACCTGGTGCTGATGGAGGGAGCTACGTGCTGCTCAGTGAACTCATTCCAGATTATACTAATGATCAGTTTCCTCCATTTGGGGGATTACTGTACTTAAGAATGACAGTTTTTAACCTATTTTTTACTACTAAATGCCTACTGATTTATTTGCCTACACGTGTTTAATGAATTATCAAGCATAAAGAGATGTAGCTTGTTTTCACTGCACACTACCTCGGTTGGATGGTCTGTTGGCTGCGGTACCATAAGCTGGTTGTGATGCTGAAGTACGGTCTTCAGATAATCTAAAACGGTCTGGCAGGGCACTGCATGAAACAAATTGCAATTACTGTATATTAGCTATAAAGCACAAAATAGAACAATAACATTCAATCAAGCAGTGTTCTTTAGTATCTGTTTTCTATGTCTGTGAAATTTATTTCAAACAGGAAATACTTCTCATTTTGATTTGTGCAGACATTTCATTAAATAAATGTAAAACAAGTGCTGTATTTCCTATACTGAGATCTCTGAAATTACTTTTATTTTCTGCCCACTATTTTTCAAAGGGTTTTTTTCTGAGTTTGAAATTATAATTACTACAAATACAAATTAGGTCAGCAGTAATGATAATAAGAAAAAGAAAATCTGTGAATACTGTAAAAATCCCAAACCATACAAAGGAGAAAACATTTATTGGACCTAAATAATATATTGATTAACATGTAAATATGCTCAAATGTTTTTCAAACTACAGTCTGATTAAATAAACTAATGAGATTAAATGACCCGTATACTTTAATTTCTATTCCCTCCCTCCTCCCAACTTTGTTATAAAACTAGGTGTTAGGCAAATTGCTTTATTTCTCTTTTTCCCTCATCCTCCCCCCTTTCCATTCCCATCGTTCTCATCCATTTCAGTAGTGGTACCAACATCCTATTCCCTTCTGTCGAGGTGATAGGTTAATTAGGGATGATTCAATTATGGGTCTCTCTTAAGCAGATGCTGCCACATCCCTGATTAACTCTGGAGTATTTTTGAAATACAGCTCCTTTCTCTTGAGCCTGAAACACCATAGGAGAATTAAAGAGATATTAATCCAACATTACGACTGTCTTGTGCAAGACTAAATAAACATAAGGCACCTTATGACTCTTACATTTTGTATCAGTTGCTTTTGAAAGTATTCAGATTTAATCACAGCTTCAGCTCAAAACCCAGAAGAAATATTTGTGTTCCTTTTTTTTATTACTATTTCTTGGCATTTTATTGTTTCTTTATACCTGAAAAAATGTGGTGTTTTGGGCTTTATCTTAAGCTGACAATCTGAAAGCAAGCACTGAAACAGCTGAGAATGTCTCAAGGTAGGATTTACGGGTATTTTGCCCTCTTTCCTTGGTATTCACACCACACAGCTACTGTGCCCTGTCTAGGCAGCCAGAGTGCAGAACAACAACATTACTCAGTGCAAAACAGACCCTTTACTGAGGGATAAGTGGACTTACATCCAGCAGTCTGCATAAAGAAGACATGCAAAATGCCTGATATGATGAATAAATTCCTGTTATTGCACCCCACACTGACTTCTCTGGTAAGACAACCCACTAGTGTATTTACTCCTGCTTCTGGTTTTTCACACAGTAAGTAATTTCACTGCAGGCTATCCAAGGATGTGTTTACCTATGTTCTTCCAAAGGGATGGGGCTCAAGCGAGAAGACAACAGGAAATTACTTAACCTGTTGTGTCCCCAGCAGATGAAGTACAGCTCTACTTTAACTGTATGCTGCTGATAAAATGCCGTCTCATTACCAGTGAGAAACATGAAAGTACTAAAAGCTGGCTGAAGCTTATAAAAACTTCTATCTTCATAAAAGCAATTTTGAGCACAAAATTGTATGATTTTGTTATCATTGTAGTGACTGGAGGATGCTGAGCACTTTTGACTTTAAAGCCATGAGAGAGCACAGTTTGCTGTTGGTACAAATAACCTCAGCCTTTCAGCAGGTGCTACTTGCAAATCCAGACTTCTTGGGATGCCATATTAACTGAAGCCTAGAAGAAACCACAAAGAGCGCAGCACGAGGTGGAGAGTCAAAGCTTTGGTTTTGCTGCTGTGCCCCTCTTGTGGCTCTGCAGATATTCTCTTTGCTGAGAACTGTTTCGTCCAAACCCTTCAGCAAATATAACTTTGTAAGAGCCTGGGGGTCCTAGCTGTGAGGATGAATAATTATTTAAGTCTACTTGCTTATTTATTTAGTTTGTCTTTGATGTGGCCTCTATAGGGTTAACAAGATCATAGCCCCAAGGGCTGATACTCTGCATGCTTACGCAGGTATCCACTATCACAGACATCACCAACAGGGATTTGTGCTTGCTGTAGGCAGTGGGAGAGACACCAACATCGAAATAACCCTTGTTATGATTTAGTAGAAAGCCTGTGGGGGGGCAGTAATTTTCTGCCCACTAGGGAAGAAGTTTCCACAGCCTTTACTTTCTAAAAGTGCCAGCATCTCAGAATGGAAACTGGAGGTGGCAAAGTAACCTGGCCTGCAGTGCATTAAAGAGCAAGGTCTTTGCAGGAGCTACAGGGCAAGGAGGAGGAGGGCCTACAGGAGACCTGGTGTGCCAGGGAAGGCTGCTCTGGCTAAGATGTTAAGCAGGACACATGTAGGAGGTGGCAGGTATTTGCTGTTATCGATCCAAATTTAAGACTTCCTTGTTGTTCTAGGTATCTGTACGTTGTAACAAGTGCTTATTCAGCGCAGCTTGTGACAGCTTTCTCTGCAGAGTATCTTGATTTCTAATAAATAGTTGAACAGGGAGTGTGGTGGTTACCAACTGTGCCAGTAACAAACACCAGGCTATGTTGTCTCAGCCTGAGCTGCCACACGGCACAGCGACTCCCTGGACTAAATCCTTGCAACAGACAGCATCAATGGGTAAAACACAGTAGAACTCAAGTCATCATCTTCCATTGATGCAGTTTCTACCCAAAGGAACATAAACCTTATTTCACGTCTGTGTTTTGTTTTCCTTCGAATTGGGTTTTACAAAATTTTTGGAAAAGAAATGGAAGATGCCTGTTATTTGTTACATACCCAGTGGTAAAGTAATTTCTCCCTCTTTTCTTTGCTAAGCTCAACACTGCCCTTCCAGAGGTGCTGAGCTCCACTAAAAGCAGAGTGCCTACACCTACTTACATGTCTGTACAGCTGAAGGCTGTGGCTCTTTTGGCCATGCTGTACATCAGGACTTGGGCAGAAAGTCACTGTGTCTTCCAAAAGCCTTTCTCAATGTACATCTCCAGGGGCTGAAACCAAGCAGAGCGATGTTCTCTGTGCCTCAACACATGGTAACCACACCATGATCGGCCAGGTCTGTCACCTCTCATCTTCCTCACTCACAGCTACCTCTGCACCGCTTGCAAGCTCTAAGCAATGAGTGTATGCTTTCCCTCACGGATTAAAGTATCAAAAGCATGGGCTGTGAACGGTTTCACTAAAAAAAATCCCTCCAGAAATTTAACTGCATCATGGCAATTTCCAGAATACAGATATATTTGTATTTTTAAATCACGTTTTGTGATATAATGTTATGTAACAACCTGAATATCTGCAATATCCTCATCAACCAAACTTTTCATCTCATCAAAACCATAATTTGGCAAGATGTTGCCTGGTACTTATGCCATTATTCTGTTTTAGTACTCTATTAATTGAAGCTGGCATCAGCTGTGCAATTAGTTTTTCTGGGCTCAGTATCAGGCCAGTGAACCCACCATCATCCAGGACATCTCATGTTCTTTAAAAAAAAAAAAAAATCAGGTAATATTTGCATCTTTCAGTCTTCCAAAGCATCCAAAATATTACAAAACATAAAGAAAAATTACGTCAGAGTTGTCTTTTTCATGTTTGGTTTAGCTCCTGAAGTGAGTTGTCCAAACCTCATGATTTTGACAACAAGCTGCTTTTGTAGCAGCTGCCTAGTACCTTTGGTAATAAGCTGATGTGCACTTAGAGATGAAAAGCTGGTGTGCCCAAGCAGTTACTGCTCTTCAGCTGTCCCAGCATTGGGAGGGAGTTGGGACAGGCAGCTGAGGCTGCAGTCCCATGTGAAGCTGCTGGTGAATGTGTGATAACACCCAGAGTTACAATGGAAATGGAAAATATTTCTACTTGCTTACCATCATTGTTATATTGGTGTGACTGCATCATGTTACCCTTCGCAAGTATCAGAACAGAAACTCTCAATGAACAGTTCCACATGATTGATAAAATCTATTTCCATCTGATAATGGTCCAACACTTTATCAGGATGTCATATTTTTCCTTTATTTTGCTGGGGAAAGGAAGCCTTCTCTGGACAATGCTCCGGATTTAATTTTAATTATTAATTTGCAACGGATCCAAACTTCTGCTTTTTACGCATCACCATTAACTTCCCCTCTAATCTTTGTTATGTTTCTAACTGTTCCTTTCCCTCTACGCTGGTTGGTTTTGTAACGAACATTAAACTTTTCCTCCTAGATAACATGCTTTTAATGTTTCCCAGTTATTACTCATTCTTTTTTTTCTTTTTAAACCTTTGCCGCTAATAATTGTTTCCAAATTTTTATGAAGTGCCAAGAACATCCATATTATTGGTTTGAGCTAGGTTTTTGCTTATTATAAATGTCAGTGGAACACAATCCCTTGCATTGGTATCTGTCAAAATAAGAACTCTCATTTATCCTCCCAAAAATGCAGCCTCCAGTGTAAAACATTCCCGGGCTGTTTACACTGCCAAAGCACAGCACTGTGAAGAGATGCTTGGGCTTGCTGTAAATAAGGCACATCTCCAAGGTAAATAAAGTGTATCTCCAACCTCTCCTGCAGCATCAAACAGCCCCAGTGAGAAGTGATGGCTCACCCCCAGCTTGGCTGCGTGTCTCTCTGCGGTGGCCTCGGCCCCATACACAGACAGGAAGAAACCTGGTTATTCTGTTCATTAATATGATTTTGTGCTCTGTAGCTCACACTGGCTAGTATTCCTCCTGGTGTTTTGCAGAAGATGAATCCTTTAGCACTCAAGACAATTTACCTCTGACTCACCAGTGAGGAGGAGAATTGGGAAGGGTGTACATCTACATCCACCCTGCTCAGGCCAGCAGCTGTTAGCTAAGACTGGCTCAGCACTGCAATGTGTCCTCCTTCACTTGACCTTGAGCGACGCTTCTCTCCGAGTTCATTGCAGGGCATTTCTAAATTGATGCTCAACTGTCAAAAAGATGTAACAAATGATAGGGAACATGCTGACGAACCACAAGGCTGTGTGAATTTCTTATAACATTAATGGAGATGCCTTTGCTGCCTGAGATTTGGACAAGTGTGCAATGCTTGGATTATTTTAGCTCATACAGTGATTTATTTCAATAGTCAGCTGAAAGCCAGTGAAAGCTGCATGGATGGTCCATGAAGGCAAGTTGTTTGGGGTGTGATGAGCTGGAAAAACAGCAAGGGGCAAGGTGAGATGGGGTTAGGATCTGTGGAGGAACTGGTCTCAGCGCTCGACAGCCTACAAATTTGGATATTTGTGACTAGATGGTAAAATAAAATCAGTACCCATTTGTAGAGAAAGCATACAGCAGAAATCAAAAGAATTGACATAATATATAGGAAGGTGTTAAAGATTTCCCGAATGACCTACATGCCAGCTGAAAAAAGAGAAGGGAGAAAAATTGTAGCAAACATCCCATTACTTTTAAAATCCCTCTCAGCTGTGTTTTCCAGGCAAATAATTTAATTTCTATAAATCTGCATCTGAAAAGCCATTGTACTTTTAATTTTCTTTTGCAATAGATTTCTTCCAGAAAAAAGAATGTTTCCGTCCCATACACCCCTGGGATGTACACCTCTGCATAAACAACAGATTAAAAGAGATAAGACAAGGCAGCTGTGCATCTCATTTAAGTGATGCTGCCACATGCTCCTGTGGCTTTTATTTTTGTCTGTGCTCTCTCACATTCCTTCTCATTAGAACGAGCTTCTTCTTGGGATCCCTTTCAGCAGCGAAGTCTTCCCTTTGGAAGGGATATCCTCTGTAAACCCCTCTACTACACATTTCTAGTGCTGGTAACTAACAGGGAAATCAAGAAGTCCCCTGTGGGAAGGGACAGCAGTTTGTGTCACTAAAAATCAAATGTTTACTTGCAAGGGTCAAACCAAACTTGAGACCAGGCAGTTCATCCTTGAAAGGCTGAACTGCAGCTCCCAACAAAACTCCCACCAGCTTCTGTTCCCCAAGCAGGCTAAGAAAACTGATCTCCCAAATTCTTGTGTGTTTGTATCCAGAAATGCGGAGAGAACAGATAAAGCAAGCCCTGGTCTGCTGCAATTACATATTTCAGTAAGTTTTTGTACGCAGGTTGGTTTAGCAAAGTAAGCTGTCACCCCCAGCAGCAAGCAGAGCCGTGCTACAAATTCAAAGGGGTTCTTGTGCCAAACACTGGGTGACCGTGCTCGAGGCTCTCTCTTCTCACAGTAACTTCACACTTTGAAGCTGAACAGCCGAAAGAGGCCACAGATCAGACCAAAACATCCAGAACATCAAGGGAAACCAAAGAAGTGGTTAAATGTGAACATCAAGAAAAAGGACAAAAAAAAAAGGACATGAAAAAGTGTTCATCATAACCCTTGATGGCTGCTTTATCTATACTGTGGCTGTGGTAGGCTCTTTGGAAACATGAGGCTCTCAAAGTATAAAGGAGACAGGATTTGTAGGGAAAAGTAATATCTTTTATTAGATCATCCAATAGTCAGGAAGAAGAGTCAAGCCTTGGGCATACAAAACCTCCTGGAAAACTTGTCTGACTTTTTCAATCACGTTGATATTAACTCTACCTGCAAATCCCACTCTGCACTACCACGAGTGCAGTCTCCATAGGTGACCAGGCCTCAAACATTTGAGAGGGTTTTCCTCCCCCATCCCTCCGCTATTTGCTGGAGTACTTTTTGCTGCTGGGCTAACAAAGTAAGGATAATCATTGTATTTATCACACACTGCTTCATCTGACTTATTAATTGATACCTTTTCACTACTTTCAGACTGGTTTATCCAAAACCACGCAGCAAAGCTGGGAGCACCAGGAAGCAAACCCTAACTCATGATTATAGAGTATTGCTTTAACCACCTGGAAGTATTTTCTCCCTTTCAGGTAAAAAAGTGTGAGAAAATCATGCTGATAGTAATGAAGAACTGTTTAATACCCTCATATATTATATGGTTAAAGTCCAGATCTTATATGCAGCTTCACAAATATGTCTTTAAATTCACTACTGCGAATGTATCACAGCCACAGTAACTTCTATACCGAGGAAAGACACTAGGAGACACTTTTCTCCTCATGTGGATGGATTACTTTGCTTTGATCTTGATGATCACAGAACCCTCCAATGATGTTTGCCAAACTCCTTCCAGAAATTACTTAAACTTTAATTATTTTTCAAAAGAAGACAAGACAACACACTGGATGAAAACGCTTCTCTTCTGTTCAGTTGAACTGAAAACTGAAAATGTTTGGGTAATGTTTTTCCCTTAAAAAAAAAATTGAGGAAACTGGACGAGTTGAAAGAAAGAAGTTGCACTGCTCCAAACCCCAAGCACTGAAATATGAATTTTTCTTCATTTATTCTACAGCTGCAACAATTAAGATTTCACGGAAATTTAAGTATTATTTCAGTCAAATCAAATGGGTATTTTTTGAGAAAAAAAGATCCACCCATTCAGCAACCAAAATATATGCAATATTTTACCCATGTAATCACTTCTCTCCAGTGGTGATCTGTCAAAGAGTGATGATAGGCTACAGGCAAAAAGATCCTACAGAACTGAAGGGCTTCTACAGCAACAGGGCAGAGCCCTGAAAACTGAAAAATCTTGTTTTCTGTGTCCAAAAGCTACAGGAGGATATATCTTCTGTAATATTTGTTAAAAATGCAAAGAAGTGTCATCGCATTACATCTGCTGAGAAAACACTCTTTTTCTTGGTAGTCTCTTTGTGAGCCGTGCTTTGCAAAGCTAGAGGCAGGGATGTATAGTGGCAACTATTTTTAGATTGCAAACTCTCATGGATTTTAAACGGGCTTTTGCATATGGAAACTAAAAAAAAAAGAAATGCAAAGTATTTCAGGAGAAGGATAAAATGATTCATATTATACAGCAGAAGGGAGGGGTTGGTGCTTTTATATTCTGCTTGTAGAGTTGCTAGTGGGAGCCTCAGCCACTGTGGTGCACACTACTACCGCCCCACAGGGTACCCTGCCAGCCTCATCCAGCAGCTCTGGACTAGCTCCCCCAAGGATGAGTAGAAAAATCACTATGTAAAAAAAATCCTGCTCTTTCAGTGGCTTGATGGAGACAGTATGGCAGCCTTCACGCTCATCCAGCTGCTGCCTCAGCTGCCTCTCTGCCGTGCTCATCGCCTTCCCTGGCCCATTGGATGCCCTGCATGAGGTGGCTGAATGCTCAGGGAAGAAGGTTTGTCTCTGAGATGTGATAGATGGTGGCAGACAACACTGAAATATTCTGCAGAGGACTTTCTATCTCCCTCCTGAGGCATGCAACATCCTGATGGGCAAAAGAAAAAGGCTCAGAGAACAAGCTCCTGTTTCCATACAGAGCTGGGCATTTCAAGTCACAGAAAAATTTCTGCCAGCTTTTTTGGTAGTAGAAGCTCACAGGAGCAAAATGAACAGTAGAGACAAAAATAATTAGACATTGCCTTTAGCTGATTTTTGATTAACTTTGCTCAGTGGTGGCTGTGTGACTGCCTGAGGAGTTCTGTCCTACTATGTAGCAAAATCTGAGGGAGCTTCTGTGGCTCTTAACACTTCTCCAAACACACGGGTCATTTCAGATCTATCTGGATGCGTCACCAGACAGCAGCAGATGGATCTGATGATGATTTTATGTTGGCAGATGAAGTCCTACCTCCTTGAACAATTTTTTTTGTTTGTCTGCTTCCTTTGATACACTGTTAGCAAGGAGTTTCATGACTCCTGGAGGGTGTAAAATGACTATGATTATGCATGTTTATTGCTTTTAAAGGGAGATGAAGGGTAAGTATGATGACCCAGGTAAATACTGGCTGCTTAATGCAGCATTAATCCTAGCAAAATACAGGCAATCACAATGGGATTGAAATGACAAAGAACTAAAGAATATGAATATAATTAATTCCAGTCAAAATGGTCTTATGGAAAGTAGATCTTACTAGACTAACCTGACTGTCATTCTTTGATGAGCTTATAGGTTCACTTGAAAAAGTTAGGCTGTACAATATAAGATATCTAGACTCCTGAAAGGTATTTGACTTACTACCATGAATTAGTTGATTGCAAAAGTAGCAGCACTCAACACCTAGTCTAGCAGACTAGAACATATATAGATTAGGAACCTGCTACTGACACCTCAAATATTTGTCATTACAGGAATCATCATTAATAGATGTGTTTCTAGAAAGGTGATCAACAGGGACTAACAACACCCTCAATACCATTTAATGTTTCTAACCAGTACCACAAAGTTAATTTTAAAACAATTAGAAAAATTCTGGATGATACAGAAATTGACAAATCAGCAAACGGCAGGCAAGTAGGATGGTCGGAGCAATCTGGAACACTTAGTACATGAACACAGACAAATACAAAGTGTGCACTTCTAGAAAGAAATGTGAACAGAATGAGAAGCTCAGCTGCACTACCCACCAGGGAAACCATGGGTGCAAGCGAAGAGTCTATTCACCTTTGATCAGGCTCATAGGAACACATTGCATGCATTTGCAGTGCCCAAATCTTAAAGAAATTAGCAGAAGGGGAGAGAAAAACTGCAAAGAAGGATTCAACTCATTTGAGGAGTTTCAAACAGTTCTGTTTGCTTTGTTTATTTAAAATGGAAATTAAGTCAGCTTTGAGTCTGTAAGTACCTTCAATCAGAATAAGTACCAAGACCTATAGAGAACTTCATTTAGTGGAGTAAAGCATAAAAGTTAATGGCTAAAAGCTGATTTCAGGTAGTTAGGAAGGGAACAAGGCACATATTTTCACCAGTGTAATTAAGCACTGGAACCAAGTGTCAGGGTAAGAGATACAGCTGCTGCTCACCAGCAACTGGAGGCTTTCTGTGATACTACTTAAGTCAAATACAAGTTATGCGTTAGTGAAAGTAAAAAAAATCAGTATGGGTGACTGAATGAAAGCTGTCAGTCAGATTGCAGATTCTACAGAATCATTTTTGGTCTTACACACCTGAAGGTAGGACTCAACAGGAGTTAAGTCCACACAACTCCCTTTGTCACGCAGCGTTACCAGATGATGTACTAACCACTGCCAAAACCAGTGAGAGTGCATGAGTTGTGGTAACTCCATATGTTTAGGAGAGGTGAAGGAGTTAGTCTAAATTTTGGGTTTTCTTTGCACTGAACAATACTGCTTGTGGGATTTGCCAGTATCCCTATAGACCAATGCACAAAAGAAAAACACAATGTGATATAAATAATGCATAGTACATCACTGATAGATGGGGAGAAGAATTATGAAGACTACTGCTGCATTTTGCTCAGATTTTGCAACTGCCTCTACATATTGGGACAGGAGTTGGTTACTGCCTTCTTCCTTTCTGCATAGTTAGCAGCTGTGAAGTATTTTCTCTCTTGCAGCTCATGCTGTACTATGCATCCTTTTCTGCCATTCAGAGATTAGTCCAATTAACTTTTCGTGGATCTACCCTAAGCACCTCAAATTCAGATAAAAAAGCTGTAGTTCCCTAGTATTCATACATGTCAGAAACATGTATGCTTCTTTCCTTTGCTGAATTCCAATTTGCTTTTAGTATTACTATTTGAGGTGTATTTTTGCGTGTGCTGAAAGTTTAGAATATACAGGTCCAAGACACTTTTTTCTTATCCCCATACCATTCTTCAAGTATCTCGGCGCACCTGAACAGTGAGAAGTCCTGGGTTTAAAGGGCAGGAGGAGCTTTTCACAGAAGGAGTTTCTATTTGACTGGGGGTTTCTGTCCTCTTTCTCTCTCCCAGTGGCTTCTAGGTATTACTGAACTGGAAAAGTTGTTAGAATTTTTTTTTTTCAGATTTTATTTGAAGATGAATGGGAGGAGATGTATTAATGCTTCTCACTAAGCTAGCAGTAATTTAAGAGAAACTGTTCAAAGTAAAATCCAAATTTATTTCAGGTAAAACTATGGATGTAACTTTGCTTAGTTTCCTTAAGTAACCAAAAGGAGCCCCAAAAGGGAATTAGGTTTACAATGTCACTTAAATAAGACAGATAAAGAGTTACAAAAGCATATGTTTGAAATTACTATAACAAACCACCTGATATTTGGAACTTGGGATTACAAGTACATCCCTACCTGAACACAGCTAACTAGTGTAGGACTCAAGATTCATACAGATGAGTATCAGCAGATAATTTTCCACTGGGCACAGCTATAGGAATTTTGGCTGGAGACAAATTCCAGTGTTTGATTCCTATGATCACAACCTTAAAAAATGACTAGAACTTGAAATAAACTATTACCCAAACTATGTTTATCATTGAATGGCAACATTATATGGCAGGGGATTATTTACCTGGAATGCTCTCCAACTTTCTACGAAGCTCCTCATTTTCTTGTTGCAATGAAATTACCTCCTGCTCTAGCTCTTGACACCGAGGGCAGTATCCTTCTTCCTCTTCCTCCTCTTCCTCCTCTGGTAGTGTAGAAGATGATGGATGACCATGAGATTCTGATGTTGCTGGAGATGTCCATCCACCTAAAGTGTGTACTGGAGAGGTTGAAAGTGGATCCACATCTGCCAAATGGCTAAAATCATTTATTGATGAGGTGTTCTGAGAAGGGAAGCTCCCAGAAAGCAAATAGTTCTGAAGAGAATCGGTAAAAACTCTCAGAAAGGCTGAGGTTTGTTGTTTCTTTTGCATATACTGCATCTCTATGTCTAAAATGTCTGACGTCTGACTATGGACCATTTTCCCGAGCTGACATTGCTCTTGTCTTTCACTGTAATTTGGGTTTTCCTGCTTTATACAAGAAATCATGGACTGAGAGTGATTGTTGTCCAGTAGTTTTCCACCACAATTTAAGAGACTTAGGACTCTGCTGCATTGTTGGGCAAAGGCATCCAGAATCATTCGACTCTCTGCAACAAAAGAAAAGATGGATCACAGAAACCTAATGCAAAAGGTTATGCCAAGGCAGTAGCAGCTAGATGAATGTACGCAACTGTTTACAGTAGCATGCATTTTATTTCTGAACACATGAAAATTATGGCTTCTGCTTTAATACTTCTGCAACACTGTGATTTAAAACAATCCTGACTTTGTGTCTATTTTGAGAGTGCCCTTGCTGTTAATCAGAAATGCATTGTGATGATAGACACATCTTCTTTCAGAGGGATTAAGTCAGGAAAACAGGGAAGAAAATACAAATTCCATCCAATTTGCTACAAGTAAAAGTTCAAGTAAGTACTTCTCTGAAAGCCTACTTCAAGCTGCTGGAGGGCATTGTCTGTACATATTTGTAAGACCTTGCGCCACACCTTTGTCTCCTATGCCTGGTTCCTCTCCAACAAGGCTTCCAAGATTTGTTTTTTCTCCTTTTTGTCTTTGATGCACTTGTTTGACACTGGGCACAGGACACTCCACACAACTGACCTCCAATTCTATGGACTTTGCTTCTGTTCCTTTTGCTCTAGGTTCCAGGTATGTCTAAGAACAACTCAGAGTGATAACACAATCCCCCTCTTCTTAAATCGAGCAAAAGCATCCTACAGGTTTGCAGGCAGGCCAGTATGGCAAAGTGGAGAGAGGAGTTCTTCAAGATGCTCTGGGTACAATCAGGAAACTCTGCATAGGGTTGTGCAGCAGTTTCTGGAAGCAGCAGCTCAGCTCTGGAAGTAGGATAGGGATGCCATGCCGCACCTAGTAAGCTTTGCCTCTACTGACAGGAGGTGCCATGTCTCAGGGATTAGTAGCAGCTACAAGCTAAACCCACACAGTAGGATGGCTCATTTCTGCAATGTCTACGCCTATGGCTCAAGCTGCTATAATACTTCTTGGACCCAGATAGAAAATGACCAAGATATTTATGATATGACCTGTTAGGCTCCCCAGTAAAAATAGTGCCTTTTAAATTTTTTTTAGCTTATTCAAAGCTAAGTTCCTCCAGGTATCTAAACAGATGTAACTGACATTTTGCATAAGAAAAAAAGACTGGTGGGTTAAAGCGCTGCCAATTTTGGAGAGCACTTCTCAGGCAGGCTTGACTTTTAGAAAGTGACAAATGCATTTACTTTTTGAAAAGGCAACCTGCTACAGGTGCACGAGACAAAACACCCCAGACCTTCATTTACCTTAACTTTGTCAGTAGCCTCATCACATTCGTAATACATAAAGAACAGAAACGTTCAGAATTCAAGTCTTTAAGACGTGGCACTTTTCACAGCACTTCTTCAGGATCCAGAAAGTACCCTGTCTGGTGGAAAATCTACTTCACACTAAGGTTAGTACCGCTGGCCTGAAGAATATTTGAAACAACACTAATTTGCATTTGCACCATCTTCCAGATCTCTGCAAAGAGGGCAGAGCTGAAGCAGCATACAAATACTTTCAGTCTCGAATGCAGCCAGAGGAGACCTCCCAGGCACAAAACCTGAGGTTGTGATCTCCTGAGGACTTAACTGAAAGAACAGGAACTTGAGGTGGGCAGAGGAAGCCCAAGCCCAGTGCTGGGTCACGAGGCTGCCCAGGGCCATGCAGGGATTGCCCAGGGACTCCACGTGAAGGACTAGAGTGGCCTTCAAGCATCGTCACCATCAGCCTCCTGTGTTTATGAGCCATACCACACTCCTGTAACGGGTTCAGATGAACAAGGGCAGATTTCTACAATACATCTTTGATCCAAAGCATTATGCAATACCCTCTGCCCACACGGCAAACTGCAAAGGGCAGAAATGCACAGACACTGCTGCCCCCTTTGCAAGGGGGTGCCAGGTGCTCTGTAGTGTCCATTACCCACTGCCTCTCCTTCCCTTTTTCAACACTAACCTAAGGCCAGCTGTCTTTAACCCTTACAATCAATGCCACTGCAAAACAATACAGCACAACAGATGTAATATGAATTAAAAGAAGAGAATCCTGGTGACATGGCAACTTTCTAGCTGAGACCTGATAAACCAAAAGGAAATCAGGAAATTCAAGCATCACTAACAACCTCAAGATGTGCTTTCTTTGCCTTATATCTTTCCACATTTCCCCTTTAAAATTTTTACAGGATGATATTGACTGTAACTTTGCAATCCTACTACAGAATGGTTTTTTCATTCATTTTAATCCTATAATCTGATTCCAGACCTGAAGTCATATATACTGTTTGTATTTTAATCATTATTGTCCCTGTTCACAAAACAGTAACTTATTCTTTGCATATCTGTGTTGCATGGGGACAAGATATGAATGAAACAATTGAAAAGGGATTAGACTATTATAAGAGATGTTATTCTAATATTATGGTTTATTCTAAAAACAGCAAAAGTAACCTGACATTCAAATTACTAGTTTTGAAGAATACCAAAATACACATTAACATTAGTAAAGATTAATTATTAGTTTTGTTTTAAAATTTAATGCATTAGACATATTCACTGTGACAATGGTTTAAAATGCAACTGAAATTTTATACAGAAATGACATTATTGATTTAATCTTCAGTATCAGATCTACTACAAGGACACAATAATGGCAATTACTCGGGTTTTTCTTAACTTCAACCCATTCTCAAAGACATAAGAACGAGCCATGACAAAGCAGGGCTCATTTGAACGGGTAGCCCAGAGATGCACAAATGCTTTTTTTGTGTGTACTGCTGGGCGGCAATAGTGAGGGATGCTCTCAGCACATATTCTGGAAATATCTGTCTCTGTGCTGCAGTAGGTTCTGCTTTGAAGAGACTTCTACACCAGTAATGGTGCATACACCTACAGTCTGAACAACCCGAAATGAGAACGATAACTACAGTTATTTCTTATGATGGAGAAAAAAAAAAAAACAAATGCTGCCCATTTAGCATATATTGTAGAAATTGGGATTTCAGCTTTTACAGACTGGCTGTAATTAGAAATGCAAGCACTGTGGAATGTCTAATCACTTAAGAAATGACAGAAAGTTTTTTTTTTATGTGATTACTACTGAATAAACACCAATCTATGATTCTTAATTGATTTAATATAATGTATGTGTTTTCTATGAAAGTAGGATTCTATTGAAATCACTGCATTGGACTAAAACAGTGTAAGCAGTTTATTAAAGTCTTATTGTGATATTCCTTTTCCTTATTACCTTGCTCACCAACCATGTAATTCTAACGTCTCAGACCCCAGAGTCTTTAGTCTTACAGAACTCCTATCGACTGTAACTAGACATTTGCCTGGAGGTGGACTTGCTGGATAAGACCCATAAAGTGTTAAGAGAACAGGATTAAATTGCTAAAAGCATAAGTATTCCTAACTAGATTATTTGAGACTGCAAGCAACAGGAGATACTATCACATGGCAAATCAGGTACTAACTCCCAGAAACAGCACTCATCTTTACACCTTTTTCTCACTGACAATGGACTGGGATATCTTCTTAGCTATTCAACTGCCAGACTGAAAAAAGGGTTTAGTATGACCAAACATCTGAAACTCAATCTGGTAACTTATACTAATGCATGTCTGGAAAATTTGGCAGGTATAACTTCAGCTTTTTCTACACCTAAGGATCTTTTCAATACTTAGATCAGACAGCTTTATTAATAAGGCATTGTGTTGGGTCTCAGTGGCTCTGGATTCAGGTTGTGGCTTTTCCATAGTTTCCTTTGTATTCTTGGGCAGCTGGTTTAAAAAGTCATCTTTTAAAGTATTGAGTGGGTCTGAATACCATACATTCTCCCCTGCAGGGAATGTATTCATTTAATACATTAATTTTCAGCAAGATTGTGACGTTCGAGTTCCTTAGCAATTTCAATCATCTCACTCTTCACCTTGCAGTGACTCAGCCCTCTCACCTGATTATTTATATTTCTTGATTTGATTATTATAATATTTTTATTAATTGAGATCCTGGGGCAGCAGCCTTGTACCCCTTGAACTGGCCTTTATCCAAGCATAGAGACTTAGTCATTATGTTTTTAGATACGACCACTGCTGTAAATATCCATGCTTAGGTCACAAAACTGAGGGCATTTGACACTTCCTATGACTAAGCAATGTTTTTTGGGGCATTTTGCATGAAGATCATCAAGGTGGTCCAGTGGATTAAGACTACAAGTGTCTGGACATTTCAGTACTGACTTGAGAGATCTACTTCCAGATGAGGGCTCCCAATTTCTAAGGTAAGGTCAAAACACTGATCTTCACCTTTGCTGTTCACGGAACAAACTGTTTTTCTGTCTGGGCATGACAGCTTTATTAACTGGTCATGTTAAATATGCCATGATTTTTGGCACTGCTAACAGGTGTTACCAGCTCTGCTCTTCTTCCTTGGCTTCCATGAAAGCGACCCAAAATTTTAAGCTGCACTGTAAGGTCTACATCATGCTTTCCTAAGGAAAAGGACTTTTTTTGGTGGATTATGGTACTGTTCAGTGCACATGCTACACATGACAGGGATACACACTGTTTTCATACCAGGAAAATAATCTGAACAGATTAATAAAGAATTGATGTTTTACAGAAGAAAATGGGTATCTGCTGGTACTTTGAATGAGTCCATCTGTGTGGCTCACAGCAACAACAGCAGTCAGAGTAACCACTAGAGGAGAGAGAAGGATTGTGTTCCAGTGCAGCTTCACATTTCTCATTGTAAGATGACATTTCTCATGCAGGATCTTTCCCCACACGATAGGTGTTTGAGCTAAATTTTTCTTCACCATGGCAATAGTTGGAGAACACCTGCTTTTCCTTCTTTCCCTAGCCCCTCTTCCTGCAGTTCTGCTGGGGTATGGAAGTGAGAGTGGTCTCTTAGAGAGCAACTGAGGGAAAATCAGGTCACACTTGAGGAGAGCTCTAACCATTAGAAAAAGCTGCAAAAATATGGAAGCATCTTTAGTTGTGACTGAGTTTGAGGTGCCCACTCTTAAAAGCAAACTTGCAGCTGTGAATCCCAAGAGGCCACAAATGTCATGCCTGAAGTTTAAGAATCAACTGCATTAAGTGTTTAGGTTGCTGACACAGTTAGGCATCCCAGGAGTGGTGTTTTACCAGCTATTTGCTCACTGTTGCCTGCAGAAGTGAAAAGGTATCAGCAAAAAGAGGGGTATCTCTGAAACTGAACCTAGGAAATGGGTGTCCCTACAAAACTGACCTACAGCACTCCACCCCCTTATTCAACTAAGCACCTGCCAAGTGCTGCGGATAGACTAAGTGGAAAAACTACACATCATGGATGGTGACTGCCTTGTGGAGAATGCACATGCAGCTGGACACCTGCTAAGGGGATGATCTGTCCCTCCCTACAACACCCACCACTTTGAGATGAGCCTGTGGCTAAGGGGTGTTCTGGGCCTGTTCTCCTTGCTACTGTGGGAGCCCAGAGACTTTGCTGGCCAAAGTACGGGGTGACTAAGCATGGAACACATGCAAATGCTCCCACTCTCCAGGGGCAAAACCCCAGCTCTGCTTCCCCAGAGGCAGCCTGAGCTATTAAATTGGCTCAAACATTAGTTAAGAGGATTTCAAACCTCTGGACAATGGGAGCACGTCACATACATACAGCTCTGGGGTCCCAACTAGCTCCCTGCTCATCCGAGCGGTGCTACGGCTCCCAAGCACAAGATGCACGGTGTTCCTCCTTCACCAAGCAGGAAGGATAGGCACATAGCTCAGCAAAGCATCTCTACCTCTGGGATTAAAATACCCGGGAGATTTGAACCGTGCCTATTGCTTTATA
>WEIT01043146.1:0-10421 GCA_013389985.1 Dryoscopus gambensis | reverse complement strand
CCTTCTCCTCACACGGAGGCACCGGATGTCGCGTGATGGTTGGCGAAGGAAGAGACGGGGCAGATTACTTGGATGCAATAAGCCGATTTTATTGATACAGAGTTCGGTTTATATACCTTTTCAGCAGTTACGTAAGTAGCAGTCGCTATAGTGACCATATCGATGTTTCTTCATAACATTGCAAAACTAGAAGCTAACACTAACTAGCACAGGTACATACCAAGCATGCCTTTCTCCTATGCTGTCTATTTGGTGGTAGGCTGTACCGCTTGCCATGGTTTGCGGCCTAGCAGAGTTACTGTATTCATTCCTGACATGAGTTCGGTAGTGCTCTCACTTCTGCTTTCTAGCTGTATCTCCACAGAGTGGAGGCTCTCCCAGGGATGGAGATTCTTGGTCACAGCAGCCTCTTGGAGGGGGGTGCTGCAATAAAGAATGACTGCTTTCTAACACTTCATATTATATTAGAAAGTTTGTACTCTAGCTAATTTTGGTATCACAGGAAGGAGCTTCAGAAGTGTCAGAAAATGGATATAGAAGATATTGGGGGGAAATTATGTATTTGAGGAGGTGTAAAAGAGGACTGAGGAAAAAGGATGCTCACAATATGCACAGAAAAGCAATGAAGAGATTTCTTAGCCCCAGTGACTGCCCAACAATTTCCACTGACTGCCATATGCTATTACCTCTGCCCATGGGATGAAAACTCATATTTAAATTTAGTGTGAATCTAAACTATCATATGGGCACATTTTTGCTTTTCCCATGAATGCACAGCACTTAAAATGATGTTTCCCCTATAGGCCCCCAGCACTTCCCAGAGATATATGTCAAAGCAAGGCAGCAGCTTAACCTCCACCTCCTTGTTCTGTCTCATTAAAAAAGTGCAAACTGAAAATACAAAGGAAAGGAAAGGAGAAGTGTGTCTTTTTCAAAGAATATATCATGAATGGACAAAATACTCAGATGTGACCAGAACAAGATAGTATAGGCAAACCTTGGAAACAGATTTATGCTGATTCCAGTGGACTCTTTCCTTGTATTTCAATGGAAGAGCTGAAAAAGAAAACGCCTCACTGCTATTAGGTTTGGTGCCTGAAGCTTTCATCAGATCTCATACAGCAGAAAATGCTTAAACGCAGGAAATACGTAGAACTGCAGCAGAAGACTGGTAATAAACTACCCTGTCATTGGCTGGAGGCTCTCCCGGCAAAATTGTTCTGGAACACAAACTGACTACAGGAGAATTGGCACTTCACTCTAAGTATCGAACTCTGCTTTGCAGCACTGTTCAGTGCATTTTGCTCATATGTGCTTCCTCTGGAAAACAGATTATAGAATCACTCATTCATTTATTAAGTCAAATAGGTTCAGTCCTCACCTACTAGAGTCTGGCCTACAATCTTTAAAAAGCATTGATCAGAAGATGAAGACCCTTTTAATTCAAGCTTTAAATAAAGAAAATTGTAAAACTCGCCAAAAAAAAAAATATTATAAAAATAAGCTGTATTATAAACCTAACCATGTGAATCCGTTCTCATGCAGCCCATCCTTGACAAAATCTCCTGGCATCCAACTGCTGCTAAGAGAGGACCACAAAGGGGTAAAGTCAATAGTTGTGGGAAGAGCATTTGTCCCAAAGTCATACGTTAAAAAGATGATGAATGTCAATGTTGAGAAATATATTTAGTGCAGGTAGTTCTAGTGTGCGAGAGCAGGTAGTGCTCAGGTGTGCAGCTGCAGGACAAGCTGTAGATTGAGCTCTTGGTGTCAGGAGCCTGAGACAAGAGGCTGTGAACTGGTGCTGACATATCAAAGGGCTTGGGGACCCGTGACTCCAGGCAGATGACTGAACACTCAGAGACAAGGCGGGAGCTGATGGCCCCAAACTTCGGTGTGCTTAGACAGTGAGTGTATAAAAGCCCCAGGGTCTGGAGGTACCCATCTTAAGCTCTCGTTACTGCACAAGATTAAATTATTTTAAGGATAGAGACCTTAGAGACTGTGCTAGGGGAAGCTTGGTGCTGAGCCAGTAGGGAAACCTTGTCTGATTGTGTGAGTGTGGAACATGTAGAGAATCAAGCAGGGAACCCACTGGCTCACTGGAGTCTCCTGCTGTAAAAGATTCTCAGTCTCAGCTCAGGTAGTGTGGATGTAATTGCCAGATTGGCTCCTGGATGCTTTGACAGGGAAGTTTCCTTACAGTCATCCATGTTAACTGGGCATGAGGCAATTGCAGTTGGCTGATTTTGAGACAAAGGGAGATGAAGGTCAAGGGCAGTGGGACAGGCACATGCAGTTCCATATCCCCATCTGCCGCCCGAGGGACACAGAGCTGCTGACAGGGTAGCTGTAATGCCCAGGTTTTGGGGCACATCTGCCAGCACATCCTCTTAGGTGAGGTGCTGAGGGGCACTGTGAAACTGGCAGGTGCATATGAACTTTTTATAAGAGCCTAGTGCTTGGTTATCTTTTGCATTCCTGATAGGGATTGCAAATGTTTAGTTCCCTGGTTGCTGGTTAATTGTGTAATTAATAAACTGCTTCAGTATTGGTTTAGTTTAAACTGCAGGAAATGTAGTCATACGAGCCTTTCATGTTTTCATTACAAGACACCAAAATTTGATTTGCATACTTGTATAAGGCATCATTCACAAGTATCACCAAACATGCTAAGGTGGGCAATAGGAACATTTTTGAATTACTGTTTCTTTTGCTGCTGATATGGAACTAATATAGAGGTTGAACGAAGGATAAAAAGAAAAAATGAGTTGGTATCAGTTTTAAAAATAATGCTTTTATTTCACATTCTAACTGAGAATTAGAACATCAACCTGGTTGGACCTTCTAAGCTTACCCTCTCTTTGATCAGATAAAGAGCATTTAAATTGAGCAAAACATTGTCCAGACTTCTTTTAATTAAAAACTGTTGTCCATATTTTATAACACAATTCTCCGGTAAAGATGAGAGGAAATCGTGCAGTAAATGGGAAGATTGAATTACTGCCTCTCAAAATCTGCTGGCTCTAACTTTTATAGAACACCACTCTGGAACCTTGGGCCTAGTGGGAGGTAAGATCTGCAACGCTACATTCCTGATACTTAGGAAAATCTTAAACATTTCAAATATTTTCTCTGCTTTTTGTGGGAAGTAAATTGGGTTTGTATTTATTGTGGTTTAACCTCAGCCCACAACCAAGCACCTTGTAGCTGCTCACTCACTTCCCCCACCAGCTGGATCAGGGAGAGAATCGGAGGGTTAAAATTAAAAAACTCACGGGTTAAGATAAAGACAGTTTAACAGGGAGGGCAAAAGCCGCACACACAGGCAAAACAAAACAGGGATGTACTGCTTCCAGTGAGCAGGCAGGTGTTTAGCCATTCCTATGAGATTAGGGCCTCATCACATATAATGGTTACTTGGGAAGACAAACACCATTACTCCAAACATTACCCTTTCCTCCTTCTTCCCTTCACTTTATATACTGAGCATGTCATGGTCTAGAATATGGTCTAGAATATGCCTTTGGTCAGTTGGGGCACCTGTGCCATCTGTGTCCCCTCCAAAACTCCCGTGCACCCCCTACTTCCTTGTCAGCGTGGCAGTATGAATAGTAGCAAAGGCCTTGGCTCTCTAAGCCCTGCTCTGCGTACTAGTTTGAAAGCAAACCAGTGGGAGATTCCAAGTCAGAACTACAATTTAATAGGAAAATTAAAATAAAGGCAATAATACAGAAACACTGACTTAAACTGAATATGACCTCACAACCTGTTGGTCAGGGTGGTAGTAGCAATCCCATTAAATGGTGGCTGCAGTCCTGTTGGAGTGATGGATGTGGTGCTGTCGAAGCGGTGATCCTGTAGAAGGGTCTGGACTTTCTCTGAAGGTGGTTGGTTATGGAGCTCTTGTCCTCTGGGAATCCAATGGATAGGGCTGCTCATGGCGTTCCGAGTCTCCCGCTATATACAGGTAAGAATGCTTGGTTCCTCCCCCGGAGCGGAGCATTTCACAATGGGATGATGTAATTTTATGAGTCATGCAGTGAGAACTTGATGGCCCATTAGCAGAGGGAGTTATCAGGGCTGACTCATGGAGAAGGTAAAGAACGCTGACCCACCTGTTTTAACAGCTTACACAGATGGTAATAGAATACACACTTTTGGTCACATTTTACCTTGTAACCTAAGACACTCTCTGTGCTCTGTGTTCAGCAGAAATCCAAAACACAGCCTCATACCAGCCACTGTGAAAAAAACTACCTTGCCCATGCAAAACCAGCGCTGCGTTTTAGCTGGATAGCATAGGAGGTGAGGGACACAAGGAAGATTAACCTTCAGATAAAAAATGAGATCTTGCCCCTGTTTCTGGTGTTCAGTCAGGCCACCCTAGAGAAGGGGAGTCTGTGCAGACTCAGGCCTTCATGTCAAAGGTATTCATTATCAAAGCAGTGATACTGAATTTACTTAAATCATGTTGGAGAAAACAGTGCAACAGTGAAGTTAAAATCACAGAAAAAAAGGGACTGTCATTAGAACAAAAGTGTATACATGGAAATTTTACATATATCATAAATCTGTTAGAAAATCAACATCATCTGCTTCATACAAGAAATAAAATGATGCTCATGCAATTTTAATGGATTTCCCCTTTTTAAATTTGGATGCTTGAGCATTGTGGTGGAGGTTGAGAATTCCCAGGGTGTGACCCATTCCATGCCTCTGAATTCCTCTTACCTAGCCAACACTTACTCACTGAAAGGCGGGTTTTCAAATGTCTTTGGGAAAGTCCTTGTTATAAGTGACGGTGGGGGTTGACTTTTGTAGTCCTCTGTTGTATGAGTCACATTATGTTAATTGACAGTTAATTAGTTAATGGTTGATTAGCTTGGAGTCTTTGTAGAATCTGTGGGATTGGCTTGGTGCTGGGGGGGTTAATTATTGTTGATTGTTAATTGTTTTGTTAATTGTTAATTGTTCTATGCAGTTCAATGAGGTAGTAGTAGGCCCTGATTGACACGGAATATTCTGGAAGGAGAGTGTTTTAGGAAATTAAAATGAAGGGATAAGATAAGGAGCCCGATTGGAGCAGAACCTTACCAAGCCAACTGGAGCCCTGACATCACCCCACTTAGACTGACCAACCAGCTAGATGAGGAGCCAACCTACAGCCAGTCAGTGTCTCACCAAGGGGAGGATTCTCAAGAGAGGGGTGGTGCTCCCGGGAGGGGTAAAAAAGCAGAACTCCCAAGAGCTCTTACTCTTTGACCAATCAGCCACCCAGCATGGGTCAGGTCCTCCTCCCCGGGAAATAGCCAACCAGCTTTGGGGAACCTTAATTGCTTTGTTGTTAGGGGTTTTTTTGCAAATAAAACCTGCTCGATGGGAGATTTGGCTTTCTTTGTTTATTTTGTCCTGGAACCAAATGATGCTTCAGCAATAACACAGTTAATGAGGGAAAAAAGTTTGTTATATTTTGCTATCTTTTCAGTGGGAAAACATATTTATTCATTTTAGTAAATCTCCTTCTGAATAATAACCAGAAAAACACTTTCATCACTGATAATGTCTGTTGTACTGTATAATTTCTCTGTTATATGTCCCAACTGTAATGTCAGTTATCTCACAGATTAACTTACAGTGTGTTCTGTCACTTCTTTCAAGGGCTGCCTTTCAAGTGAAAACCATGGTGTTTGCTCTTTCCAGAAAGCTGGAGCAACTGCCTGTTGTTACACTCTAATTTCTAATCTCATATGAATCATCACATAGAGATTCAAGCATTAAGCTCCTAAAGTTAATCAAAGTTTTGAAGACACAGGTTTGAAATACAGACATGATAGAGAGAAATACTTTTCGTCTAAGGATTAAATACAAATCAGTTGCTGGAGCTCTTTTCAGGTTCCAGATTTTCTCCAGGCAATTTTTAACTCACCAGAGTAAGCGTTGAAGGGCTCAGGACACACACCTGGTGAGCTGGGACCCTAACTTGAGCTGAAGACCTGTTAGTTAACCAGTTGTCAGCCAGCAGAACATGATCAAGCAAAATCATAGCAGTAAACTGGTTAACAATTCTAAGATATACAGGAATGAGAAAGGAATTGAAAGCTGGCTTAAAACATGCACTATCATCTACAAGAATTTACATAAACTTTTGAACACAAACTAAGCACTTTTCCATTCAGTTTATTTCCCTTAGTTTGTCCAAATAGGGTGAATAGTCATAAAAAATTCATTTTTAACTAGGCACCAGCCTAGTCCTTATTAAATTAACAGAAGATTCAGCATTTGAAATAGCACAGGAAAAAGCTATTAGCTACCTGGATGCAATTTCATACAATTGTCTGCTTATCATGCTGTTGCGGTACATGTGGCTGTGGCCACTGCAACAGAACAATCAGAGGACTGGTGGACAGGCCTCCCTTTGCTCCACCCCTCTCCACCCCCATATAAAACCCTGTGTCTTCCATTATTCCCTGTCTTTTTGTCCCTGGACCCTCCGCCTGTGATAAACCAGCTGGAACCTATACAAAAGCCCCCTCTCTCATCCTTTGCCTCTACTAACACTTCTTCAACACCCTTGTTTGGGGCTCGTTCCTTGAGAAGGAGCCAGCTTTTTTCTACTTGCTGCAGCAGACACCAAGGACATCTGCAGCTAGATGCTGTGCGGCCTCCTGCAGCCCCCAACAGTGTATTCATGCAAAAGGTTTATTTAGATGCAAAGACTCATTGGTTTCCACTGATGAAAAAGGATACTTGCTTTATGTTGTTCCTATGTATGTGGTGAGAATTTCAGTATGTTTTCCTTAGTACATCAGATAGCAACATTGGAATGAGCAACAAAAACAAGGGATTACACAAATTGTGTACACAAAAGAGGCTGTATTTCTAATACAGTGAATGTTAGCTGTAGATGATGGATTGCAGAACAGATGCCTTTAAATCAGCAGATGATAACGCAAACAGCTGCTCACAAGAGCAAGCATCTAATTGCACCTACTGTACTCTTAATTTTACTCCTACTATGCTGAGCACATGCAAATGTCAGTGTGATATTCAAAAGGAGGTCTCAGCTGCTTTATATAGTATTTCATAAACCTCAATATTTGCAAAAGTCCACTGAATTATTTTACCTTTGAATTCCAGAAAATAGTACAGCTTATAGCTTTCCATGGAACATGAATGGGTTTTCATTAAATCTTAAACCTAAACTGCTTCTTGATCTTTCCTCAGTATCACACCTGTTATTTTCTTCTCTAGATGATGCTCAAAATTAAAAATTGGTACACGACCTTGTCTATTACCATTCCTGAAGATGACTTAATCATCCTTAAATCTAATCTAAAAGCCTTGCTTTTCCATAGAGCTGTTGATAGGATGCATAATGAAGGCCCTCAATATAAGGATAGGCCAGATAACTGAGTGTCTTATCAGCATGTATCCCACAGGAGAGTACTGTTCTCTGTGTACTAAACAAACCACAAATTTTTCAGCTCCTGGAAAACACATTATTATTCATATGAGACCAAGTTTTTCTAAAGGAAACAGGAATCTTTTCCTTGACGAAGATGGACTTCTGACCAGTGCAAGCACCTGCAAATAGCAGCATAAAAGTTTAGAAAGGCCTTTCTGATATTTCTCTGTGATTTTGTGTTGAAGGAAACTGCTCTACATGTCAAACTAAAGTCTGTTGTTCACCTGTTCAATATAAGTATCCAATTTTGTTTTGTCTTCTTCCTCCATTATCACTTATCAAAGCTTAGCTGTTCACACTGCTCCTGAGAGAATGGATGTACGCCCTACTCCTCAGGAGCCTGCGACCGTATTAGAGGTGACTGCTCTTGGCTGCCCATCACCAGTGATCACCAGGCAGCTTTACCAGCCAAAAATGGTGTCAGCATCAGGGCCATGTCCCAGCTTTGAAACACAAAATGAGGGTGTTCTCCCTGTGACCATGTGTATCTCTGCAATGTTAAGTAGTGTGTAATACTGTACGTATATAATTGCATGCTCTCTAGTAAGTTGTCATTGAAAGTCTGAATATATGATATGGCCTGCTTCACTGATGTCAAAAGGACACTCAAAACAAACTCAACCTCTGTGTAAATGGACACTTAGGGTCTGAACAACAGAAAGATACCACAGATAAAAGATTTGTGTGATCAGAGCTATTTTTTCTGCTTTTCAGAATAGTTTTGCAGAGTCTTGGGCAGTTGCTTATACCCTAAGATTTTAAAGTTTGTGTATCACTACAATAAATTTTTGTCCTTGGAAATGGAAACTGCTAAGGAGAGAGAAAAGGTTACAGAATGGTTCTTCATGGTCAGGTTACATTTTACAACTCCCTGTTGTTTATTCTGCACCCAATATCAGTTACTACAATCACAGTGGAGACTGAGTTAAATCCCTACAGTCTACCAGAAACAAAGTCTATAAACATGATAAAGTAATGTCACTTTCAGTTTATCACCTTATTTCTTTTTTCTCTCTCATAGGTGACAGTGGTAATAAAAAAACCCAGCTGATGTCATGTTTTGTCTGAACCCTAGTTGTTCTTACAGCATATTTATGTGTTTAAGAAGTCAGTAGTGTCATCAAAGGGATGGCTAACTTAAAACTAAGGCATTTTATGGGGGTGAAATAAAAGGATGTAAATTTTTATCTTAACTTTTGTGTTACATCTTATTAATGATGTATTTAACAGACTTTTAAAAAGTATTCTGTTTTTCCAAGTTGCTGCATGTTGGTTTATGTCTGTTTATATATGCACTTGGGTACATAAAGTCATTAGCATGAAAGATTTTCATTGTTGGTTTAGATCTCCAATGCAACTATAATATATATACACCCTCATCTTATTTTTTCTTGGTTTCTTTCACTGAAACCCTTTTAATTTTACTGGGTTTGGGATTATGCTCTGGAAGTGTGGCTGTAACACCTGTTATTGATAGGTATCTGAACCATGTTCCTCATCCTACTTCTCTGATAGTACCAACACAGACAGAAAGGTTTCTGGTGGATAGAGCATGGTGCTAGCAATGCCAAGTTCATGGGTTCAATCCCTGTAGGGGCCATTCATGTAAGTGTTGGACTCCATGATCCCTGTGGGTCCCTTCCAGCTCAGAATAGTCTGTGATTCTGTTTTTCAGAGGAAATACATATTGTTCTCTTGATGCGATCTCGCCCTATGCAGAAGTATAATTTTCTGCATATGCTTCCTGAGGAAAAGTGTGCTTGCGATATGAAAGATTAATTTTGCCCTGGTGAGAATGTCTGCATGCAGAAGTGAAATAAGAGCAGAAGAAATTGCCTGCAGAGATCTGATTGCCTCAGAATAATCCCCAAAATGCTAAAGTCCATGTTTCTGTATTTATTTTAACATTATTTGTGTTTTATGTTTTTATCTGGCTGTGCTTAGCCTGGCACTATGGACACTATAACTGATACTATCTTATGTAATTGCCAGCTTTTACTAAGTTGGGTGTGAAAATTGTGTCCACAGGATGATCAGTTGATTTAAGAAAAAATTGTCTGTGATGCTAGACATGAGCCAGCACAGACCTGAGAGATACGATACATACATGTCTAAGCCTTGCAGATATTACCCTGCAAGCTGTGCCAAATAAAGTGAATATTAAAAAGATCAAAGCCACCTCAGCCAGATTTCTGGCATGTAGTATAAAATTTATGAAAGATTGGTAACAAATGAGTGCTCTTGGAGAGGTAATGTTTCTTTCTGTCATTTCTCCTACCACTTTTGGTAATTTTCATATTATACTGCACCTGTGTTGCTGTTGTATTGGGGATGGCAAAATGAGCAGCATAAAGTCCAAAAGCAAAAAAGGCGTAAAAGGCGTTTATTAAGAAAAAACAGGCCCTTTTATAAGGAACTCAGCACGAGTAGCAGAAGATTATTGGTTCCTTGACCAGCCACCCACCTTAGACAATTGGCTGATCACTACAACACCCATTTGAAAATATTTTCCCAGTGAGTAACATGACAAACAACAGGTGTGGAGATAGTGGCACTAGTTTACAAAAAACCTCTTCACTGTTCCCAGGCCAGTGTGTGTGTGAAAAAAGACTTTCTCATACTTGCTGGAGGCTGGAAAATTTCTCTTTGACTGAGCTTTCAACATCCACAATTCACCCTTTTTGTTTTAAGACCAAAAAGGTAGTGTTTGTAATCCTCTGCAGAGCCCCTTGCAGAAAGGAGGACAAACACAACCAAACAGAATCTTAATCAGACACCTATTTAAAGTGGACGGAGAGACTCTCCAGCACATGCCATGGGAGATACATCTAACGATCCCAGTTCTACATCAGTTATTAATTCTAAATAGCCTTAAGGGCTTTACATCAGTTACTAATTCTAGATAGCCTTAAGGGCTTTACATTCTGATTCCATATGTGATGGTTTTGGCCAA
>WEIT01042903.1:0-13126 GCA_013389985.1 Dryoscopus gambensis | reverse complement strand
GCCCCCTTGACCACAGCAACAGTCAGAGTAACACTGCAGACTTAAACTATTAGATTTTAAGAGAATTCAGTAAAGGATTCCCCAGAGATGGAGAGACATCACAGCTGAGATGCGATAATCATTCCAGACATGTGAATAGACAAAAGCAGTCAGAAGTGGTGCAGGAGATCTTGGGTGACTTGAAGAAACCCATGAGCTGCTAGTAGATTATTGTCTCCTAATGCTGTTTATTTGCCTACACTAAAATTAAAATGGAATACGGAAGCAATTTTAAAGAGATATTAAAATAATAATGTCAGCTCTTACATCCATGTGAAAAAATTACTCACTATTACCAATAATACCCACAAGTTCTGGAAGTCAAGTTTACTAAAAGAGTAGTTGCTGTAATATTTGGTTTGTTTAGCATGTTGTGCATTATTAATTTCACTATTTTCCCCTTTCCAGTTAAAAAGTTTATTTCCTTTGTTTGCACTAGATAAAAACAGAATGTACACTTATTAATAGTCTTAATATTTTGTTTTGCTTTTAGATAATATTGTTAGAAGGACTTATAAAAACCTGAACCTATTTAAGAAACTGCATAATACCTTGTTTCAATTGATCATGTGTCTGGAAATTAGTGTGAAATCCTCAAGAAAGGACATCTTATTTCTATTGTGAGCTACATGTGTTTCTGTAATAAGGGAAAAACAATGATTGTTTTATTTTTTTCTGACTTTTGATGAATAACTCATCTTTTTTGATAAGGTTTTGTATTGGTATTTACATACTTAATTTTATCTCATATATGACTTTCTATCTTTTTTCAACAACAATGTACATTAACTAAAAAGGATTTTTTTATTCTCATGTGAAATATATGCCTACATTTCTGTGTGTGCCCTAAAGACTTCTGCTATATGACAAGAAAAAAAGAAAATTTTAAATGTCATTATCATCAAAATGTTATTGGACTAACATCTTTAGATGAGGTCTCAGCACAAACATTGAATTACACAGGAATGAGGAGAATAAATAACCATTTAATTTCAAATAGCAACAATTTCAAGTGACAAATAAGCCAATCATAAAAGACAATATTTATAAAAACTATTTCAATTTGGGAAATGAGTAGTGAAATATTTACTTTAAATTCCAGATAAACTGAAGCCTGGGACAATTCTACCTGAAGTCTGCCGGGACAGTATCTGGAGCTGAATCCTCAAAACTGTTTGGTGTCAGGTAATGACATTAGAAATGTCCAACAGTTAGAGACAAAATGGCAGTTAAAGCAAACCATGAACACTTTGCCAAGTGACTGGAACCACTTTTCTCCTCAAAGGGTGGGAGATGAGCTGGAGTTTTACGGTTCATTTGCGTTGTGGCCACTTTCATTAGTCTGGTGAGTTAGACTGCTGCAGCCTCATTGCCTTTATTAGGGCTGAACAAGTATAGGATTGGTCACTTAGTGGCTAAGCAAACATATAAACTTTTCCCTCCCACTTTAGGGTGTCTGTGCTGCTGTTTTCTCTAATTTCCACAACAACCAAAAGTAGGACAGCAGTTTGAGAAGGCTCTTCTATCCACTGTACTGTGAAATCTGTGAGTGCATTTGTTTGTACATGCCAAACCCCAGATAAGCATGTGCAAGGATGCAATTACATCTTAACCTGTCTGGTTAAGATATCTGCTTTTCCACATAAAAATTTCCAGTGTTAAGTTCTGTAAAATTCAGCCAGTCACTAAAATCTGTGATAATTAAAAAGGCTGCATTTGATCATGGTCAAGAAATCTTAAACATATTGTCATATGAGAGACATCTTTGAACTTGGTTTTCTCATCTATGCTCATTACCCTTTAGGGCATCACTGTTCAAAATACATTATCTTTCTAGGTAAGGAGTTCACACTTTCAGTACATATAATTTGCTATAAAAGTGAAAAGAGAATAGAAGACAAATGAAAATTTTCCCCCATCTCATGAAGCTGAATTTTGTACCTATTTGACAGCTCGACAGTTTTTATTCTGCCAAGTTCTGTACAGGAGTTTTGGGCAGCACTCTTCTCATCTTTTCTGAGATAAATGCAGATTTCACTCTTGCATTTTAATGGGTTATTCTTGATTCCTTTTTGAGCCACCTGATCTACAGGCTCTGAGCAGCCACTGTTTCAGTCACAAAAATGTCTTCTGTAGAAGGAGCTCTGACTGAATTGAGGATGGTAACTTCGAAATAGTGTGTCCTTCTCTGTGAACCATAAAGAAACAACACAGAAATGTGGACCATAGACAGGACATTGTACTACACCAAAGCCCTCCTTAGAAACAGCTTTGTGGTAGTAGGCCAGCCCTGTAAGTCTTCCTCTGACAAAAATCTGCATCTGATCCTCTCTTCATCTGCTCTGAATTCACCATATATGCACTCCCTATCTTTTTTATCAAATGATATGGTGATCTCCAGACCCACAGAGTAGTGAATGACTTCTTAAAACTATTTTACCTGGCTAAGGATAGGATTTTTTATTTAGAGTTCTTGGTCGCTGATATGAAGTATTTCAGTGGGACTGATAATACAGTGGAAGAAGAAGTTGTTCCTAGAAAAAGGAATATATTCATTTACCTTTGTCTTCATCACCTCTATTGATTGATGAATGAGGTTTCTCAGCGTCTCTTTAGTTCAATTTTCTTACTGCAGACACTTTAACTTACTGCCTTCCCTGTTTTTCTGCTGAAGTGACTGAGGTGTGCATCACACCTTACAGACAGGTAATCTCTGGCTCTGGCTCCAAGCTGGGGTAGGTGTGCTTTGCTTTCCCCCACGATCCAGATGTCTCTTCAGTTCAGTTAACACTACTGCTTTCTTTCCTCCATCTTCTTCCTTTTTTTTTTCAGAGGAAAACAGTCTGTGCCAGTGGATAGTACGCTCTCTGATTTTACCTTCCCAGTGTCAGCTGGAGTGTGTGCCCAGTCAGGGCTGTGGGGACCACTGTACAGCACACCTACACAGCAGTGTTACTGCCAGAGGCACCTATTCTGCTTCCCATCATTATAAACACATTAGTTGCATTCATCAAGAAGCCAGTAAATGCCTGCATCATCTGATATTCTGAGAGCAAGGTCTCACGTTTCACATTCTGCTAGTGTTAAGTTTCCTACAGAAGCATTAGAGGTAAGTATCGCTAATAGACCTCTTTAATTTGTGTCCCAATGCTCTCTAAGTAAAACAGAAGACACTGATGCAAATATGGGAAGAAGAGCTCACTTAAGCTGACTAAAACCACTGGAGATATGAACCCTTGCAGGCAAATACAGTGATTGTCAGTTTGCATCAGCTTCTGATCTGAGAACACCAGAAATAACACTGATATGCTCTTTTGACAGTCTCAGCTAGCTGAGTTTTCAGCAGCCCATATATGCCTTGCCGTGAGTTTGGACACAGATGAGCAAACTTGTTTGTCCTTCCCCTTGCTGTTGTCACACACAATCAGATCCTTTGAAAATTCACTTGTCATAAGCAATTCAACTTCACCTGCACACACCAAGGTCTGCCACTTAGGGTTATGTGCTGTCTTTAGCTTCCTTATTTGTCTAGAGCAAAGTACAGGTACATTCACCAATTTTTGTGTTGCCATTTACACCCCTACACTAGCAAGAAAGGATCAATCCAGGTGTAAGGCTAGCACAGTGTGGCTGGAGTCCCTGGCCACTGATGGTCTACCAGGGAAAAGCACTTGCAGCTGCACAGAGCAGCCTAAACCTGCCCATGCAGACAGCTGCTCACACTGGTGACCAGTGCAAACTCTGGAAAAAACCCAAGCCTTCAAAAGCTACAGAAGCAAAAGCAGAGGGGGAAAATACGTATTCAAAGTCTCTTAGAATTGTTTACATTGGGAAAGACCCTTAAGGTTATTGAGTTCAGCCATTACCCAAGTACTGCCAAGTCCTCCACTAAACCATGTTCCTAAGTGTCAAATCTATATTTTTTCTAAATACCACCAGGGATGGTGACTCCACCACTTCCCTGGACATCCTGTTCCAGTGCTTGACAATCCATTTGGTGAAGAATTTTTTCTTAATATGTGTATCTAAACCTTGCCTGGAGCCTTTTGAGGTTGTTTCTCTTCATCCTATCACTTGCTACCTGGGAGAAGAGACTAATCCCCACCTGGCTACAACGTCATTTCAGGCAGTTGTAGAGGGTGATAAGGTCTTCCCTGAGCCTCCTTTTCTCTAGGTTAAATAACCCCAGCTTCCTCAGCCACTCCTCATATGACTTGTTCTGTAGACACTTCACCAGCTTCTTCTGGCTATTCTTTTCAGCAGACTTCCAGTGGTGCTCTGGTAGGGATTAAACCTGGCTTTGGGCTGAAAACAGCTCACACAGCAAAGTACCATGCACTTTGTACAAAGTACATGAGTCACTACTCATGCAGAGGAGAGGTGTAATTTAAAGCTGTTTATGCCAGTCTTCTTGCACTTTGCCTGCCTTTTAGTTGGTCTGCTATCTCTCAGACTTGTAATTAAATGTAAATTAAAACCTCTGGAGGAGCATGTTCTACTCTCTACTCTTCACCTACACAAAAATAGTTGATGCTGACTTCAGTTTTTGATACATTTCGGTTATCAGTGCTAAGGTATTTTCCTGAGCACATAAACATTGATGTACCTGAGCCATCAGTAGTGATGCCAGGGCACTGCCTCACCTGGCACCTGTATCTGCACTGTGCATCCCTTCAAATTACCTGCTTTTCTCCCCAGCACCTTTTTACTGGCACAGACTACTTTCAGCTTCTCCTCGTAATTCTCACAGGACAACAGTCACTAATATAAATCTTACTGTGAAATATCTGTTCTTTAAATAGTCTGGGGATTGTCTTCTGACACATTTTTTATTCTATAAAATGAAATATAAGGCTTTATTGACACATATATCTCAAGGGTTACTAGCTAGCTATGGATTTGGTGGCTAGTGGATCAGAACTACTAAATGTTGATTATCATTAGTGATGTGATTTGTTATTCAGTTAGAACAGAAACCAAATATACACAAATATTTTTCCTTTTTATATACTCAAGGAACTGCAAAAGTGAAACTCTCTCCCCCCTGGCCACCCCCAAACTTGTCAGGCCAGCCCAGTCTTGGGGGGCTGCAGAGGGGAGATGTTTCAGAAACCAGGCGAGAGATCCAAAGAGGCTCAGTTTCCTTATGTTTATTCTGAGGGATGAAGGAGGAAAAAGAGGAAGAACGATGGCGGAGTCGGGTTTTGTTGGGGGTTCGGTAGGTGTGGGTTCTTGGCCCTGGGCCAATGGGATACAGAAAGGAAGGAAGGGTCAGGCTAACATAGTTACAGCTTATGGGAGTCTCTTGGGAGGATCATACCATTCCCCAGGGAAATGTAACACAAAAGGATTAATTGTGGCTTACGAAAACAACCACAAAAATTTTGTGGTCTTTTGTACCTTTTAAAGCTCCAAAGAAATGCAATACAAAAGGTAATGTCTGGCAGTTTGAATTATCAACAGATGCAAGTTCTGAATAAGCAGAATTAGAAGAAAACAAATGGAATTTCTTCATAGTAGCAAACCTTTTCAGTTGATCCTCTAAAATGGGATTTTCATTACCTGATATTCATTCTCCTTACTCCTTTGATCAGGCTGTCCCTTTCATCACCACAGTAATTTAGTGAACAATGTCAGATCCCATATTTAACTGGGCTTCTCAAATCATTAAGGGAGTGTGACTGATCTTTTCCACCATAGAAAAAGAATAAAAATAAATTGTTCATTGTTGGTCTTTCAGCCCAGCTTCATCTCCTCTAAACAGTCCCCTGGCCTGTTGATTTTGCTCCCAAAAGTAGAGAAGCAATGGGTTACTGGCACCTGAGAAAACCAGGAGTGATTGCCACCAAGTATTTAAACCTGAGAAAATAACATCTTTCCATCTACATCGGTGACCCAAGTAGCCCAGTACACTGTCACCAACCCACATTTCTGCTACTGGGTTTGCAGCTAAAAACAGTTAGAAGCAGAGCTTGTGTGCATCTCCTCTCAGCAGAGTGAAGAATGAAGAGCAAAAAGAGAAACAGAAGGTTTTTTCTTTCTTTTATTAATGTCCTTTGCAGAATCAGTATGTGGTATCCCCAAACCCATCCACATGCATGGAAGGGGCTGACAGCTTCCCTTCCAGGATCTGATGTACAGTATTTGAGAAATACAGGTTGAAAAACATGCTTTTATGCAAGACAAAAAAATGAAAATGCATTCCTTTGTAAAGGATCCTTGCAGCCTGGTTATCTACATGCAGGTATTAATTTGTAATAAATTAGAAGAGCTCTAAAACTGGAATACTAGCAATGATCTGGGTTTTCCTCATCATCTCAGTGGGATGAAGGAGGAGAAACCTTCTTTCCATTTGAAACAATTGTAATATTTTAATAGGCTTAAATGGACAGACAGATGGATTTCTGATCTTCCCACATCTCAGTCCAGGAGTTACAACTGACAATTACCAAATGATATCTCCTTTGAATTACTGCATTAGACTTTCAAGAGGAAAAAAAAAGATAAGTATGAGTATACTATTTCTTTACACTGCAGGAATGTTGTGAGTAGATGCTGCTTACTTTCTCCTAAGCAATCTCTTACAAAAAGAGTTATTTGTGGTGCCCGAGGAGCCAGAGACTGCACAGACACAATGGTGCAGACCCAAGCAGAAGCCAGTGCTCCAGTGCAGTGCACAGACCTCAATAGCATCCTGAGTCTGGGCAGGCATTTCCAGTGTGGACAATCCTCATGGAAGGCATGAGCCCCTGACATCCCTCCCACTTCACAGTAGAGGTGTGATGTCACTTTCATTGAGTTACTGGGTAGGAATAGGTCCACTTTTTTTACCATTTTTAAGGTCTATAAACTAAGGAGCCCTGAAAATTTGCCTTCCTGTTTAGGTTTAATTGACAAGATCATGCTGTATAGACATACATTTCAATTTCAGATACACAGAAAATATATTTGTGTTTCCATCACAAATACTATATGTATAATACATAACTATTCAAGTCACTTCTACTAGGAGAGCATAATTTAGAAAAGGTGTGTTGTTATCAGTTGGAGGTACAGTAGTGCATATTTGATGACACTTCTGATAACTGAAAAGATTTCGTCTCCTTTTGATATTAATTGGATGTACTTTTCATTGTCTTAACTCAGTTTTTCATTTACTCGGAGGAAAGGTTCTGGATGTAGATTAATTTCTAAATATGTCCTTTTTACAGGAAAAATACCTAAATTCTCTTGTATTTTGGGGGGAAAAAAAAAAGAAAAAAAAAAGAAAAAAAGAAAAAAAACCATACCCAGTCTTCCTTCTTGGTTCCTATATGCAAAACAGGCCACGAGGACATTAGAAAAAGCAGCTGCACCTAATGTGATGGGTTGCAAGCCGTCCTTGTATCCTGAGGCCAGGAGCTGTCTTGCTGAAGATGCTTGTAATTGTATAAAATCCAGGTGCCTTTTTCAATTCATACACAGGATTACTTGGGGGTAGTCATAGTGTTCTCAGGATTCATTTAGAAACACCACGTAGCAAACCAGTCAAGAGCTAGCATGACTCAGTGTCTGGGAGATGTCATTCTACCCTATTGTTCTCCAGACTGAACCTGAGCAGTGCGTTGCAGCAGCTGATTAATTTCATTTAAGAATACAGCCATGTTAAGGAAATCTGTCCAAATATGCAGTGTATAAAGATTGATTAATTCAAGATGTTTGAATTTAGACACTCTGGTAGCTGTAGTAGCCCTATAATTAGGATCATACAAGGTCTAATTTGTCTTTGATTAAGTAGGTACTCAATTAAAAAATTCCATGAATATGCACATGGAAAAAATTCATACACTTTTTCTTTATCTAGATATTTTCAATCACGTAAAATATATAACTTAATTGTTGTGTAACCTTAATACATTTTTTCTTGCATATTCTTTGTAAAATATTTTTTAAAGATCACAGAACTAAGGTATCAGGAAAGTTTCCTGTAAAAATAACAAGTCATCATATTTCCTAACCAGCAGGCATGTGTATTTAAATCCCAGAAAATCCTCATTAAGCTTGCAGTATCAGTAATTAGAGGATATTCCAGTTGATCTAATAATGATTTTTTTTTCTTCAAAATTAGTGCAAATATGGCTGGTGGGGTGTATCGTATTACTGATGTATTCAGAACTGTAGTTTGTCTCACCCCATGGTCCTTGATGACTCAAGCCAGGCTGTCCATGCAGATTAACTGTCTAGAAATTTGGAACAGATGAGTTTGGAGGCTAGGCAAAAAAATGCACACAGAGGATGAACAACCAACACATTCAATGCTGTCTGTTCTTACAAATAATTTTGGGAATTAATGCATGATTGCAAAGGAGATGTGAACTGATGCAATGTGTAGGACACATTTTCCAAAAATCCATTAGGAAAAATCTGTCTCCGAACCAGGCAAAAAATTATTGCAGTACCAAAGCAGTGTGTGAAGACAGCCTTTGTAGCCTAACTGGTTGATTTTACTGAAGCATAATTTTGCCACAAAACTCAGAGTGCAGAATCATAAAGCTCAGATTTTGGGATCCATGTTGCAAAAAGCACTTGTTTGGACACTGTAACTGAGACATATCAGCAGTAAAAGCAAAATATTTCACAGATGGTCTTATAAAATAAGATCTGCATACTGCACTCATACCTAGTTAGGGTAACACAAATTCTTCTTTTCTGTTTAGAACAGCAATAAGTGAGCTCAATGATTTGTTACTCTATCACAGCCATTTGTTAAATCCTTCCTTTTCTGTACCCTCTCTACATTTCTTTCCTTTATGGAAGATACTCATCTTCCATAATTTAGTGCTGGAGTCATGACAAATTAAGGACATAGACAAGACAAGATACATAAATATAGTCATAGCTTGTACTATACTAACTTGAAAATTAGGCTCTCAGGAACAGAATTTTCTCATGTTCTCTCTGCAGAAATGTTTGTCTAATTTTCTAAATTCTGTTCCTGCTTTCAGGCACATCTTCATACATGGTGATTTCTTCTTAAAATATCAGGGTGTTGCTCCTTCCCTTTGAACTGAAAGAGTTCAACATATGTAGTACTCTCTATCATTTTACAGATAAAAAAGCAACCATGTAACTACGAACTGTGATTTGGGCTTATGTTTCAACATCACTGTTGGAGAAGTAACAGAACAAATCATTGTAGGAATCAAGGAAAGGGGAAAAATACCTAAAATGGATGTCTAGCATTGCATTCTGCTGGTGTAAAATTGCCACCTTCACTACAAGGGATAAGACTAAAACCTTGGTTTACACAGCCATTACACTTTATGTAATGTCACTTGGAACTTCCTAAAACCAGCAGCATATAGGAGTAAGTTCTGTGTACTCATATAAAAGAGAATGCTAGAAAAGGACAAAAAATAAAAAAGATCTCCCCTATTTTCACTTAAAAGAAATAAAGGACAGTGGCTTAGAAAAACCCCCAAGTGTTAAATAAAGAGCTGAAACTCAACTGACTTTTGAAGATCAAAAAGGTTAAAACATGGAAAAAGGTCAGTACTCCAAAGATCCTCAGGTGATTATTAAAAATATAATACCCAAACAAAGCAGCAGCGAAGCACAAGATGGTATTGTAAGTATATATATGTGTGTGTGTGTGTAGAAAAGTACAAAACAAAATGAAAGAAAAAGCCTAAATTCACCCACAACAGAATAGTTTTAAAACACTAGGAATTTACTGCACTCTACTAGCTACAAGCAAACCCTCAGGTTCAAATGAGGAACTGAAAACCCAAGGCAGGAGTCCACCATAAAAGACAACACTTTAGTGCATAATTTGCATGAACTATTCCTAACGGGACTACAGAAGTAACTACAAACATAGCCCTTTTCAGTTTGCTTCAAAAAAGCTGCTTATCTGCTGAAAAATTCATGGTAGTCCATACATCATAAAATCTTAACACCAACTGCTGCAAAAGCAAGATATTTTTTAATTGTTTCCTTAAGTACTTGTTTGAGAAAAACCTCATCAAGACCTTGAGCAGAATTTGGAGAATTATTTCAGGTAGATTTTGAGATTTTTTTCTTTCTGCCTTTTTTTTTTTTACTTAA
Organism: Dryoscopus gambensis; assembly: GCA_013389985.1. Taxonomy (NCBI): domain Eukaryota; kingdom Metazoa; phylum Chordata; class Aves; order Passeriformes; family Malaconotidae; genus Dryoscopus; species Dryoscopus gambensis. The sequence continues at coordinate 3,001 of WEIT01042903.1, read as the reverse complement.
ATGCTGCTCTTTCGTATATGTGCTTTCCAGTTTATAAACCAGACTGTATTTGTTTGCTTGATAAAACCTTCTGTTTGCATTTAAAGCTTGGGTAGTATTTAATGTGTATACAGTGGATTTGATAACTGGAATTGTCTTTTCCATCTCTCTAGTGGAAGCAAATCCAAATAAGTGCCAGCTACCTAAAATAATTTTGAGTCCAAAGAGCTGTGATGATTTTAGTCAGTCCAAGGACCAGTTACACCAGCATCAAATAGAGGAAAAAGATTTCCTGTTGGAGTATGCTCTGATGTTACTTGAAGTAGGGGCATGGAATGGTAAAGGAAGGGCTCTAAAACTAAGCCAGCTGAAGAAGTTTTGGTGTCTGTAAAGAAAAACTGGACAATTTTTTAAATTAAAATATCCAGGGCTTGACATGTCTCCTAATCAGGTTTCTTACACTCTGTGCTGTGGGATATTTTTCCTTATTGTTTCCTCCAGTGATCAAGTTTTACATCTAGTTTATTGGGGAAGGTTACCTCTACTTCTTGGCAACAGAGTTTGCAAGATAAACATTCATTAATATCAATAATCAGAAATGTTTGTGTATATTACTTTACATTTAAATTTTATCTGTCTTCAGTTGTTCCTAAACCTGCATCCTGCCCCCTCACTCCCATATGGTACTGTTTGTCCTTCTTATAAGCCCGGGGTAATATTGAACATTCTCTAAAATGAGTTATCTTCATTTTAGTTCTCTGAAATGAAAGAAATAAATGGGGATTTATTTGTGATGAAGTAATTAATTACTAATTCAAAAAAATCCAAAGCAAAAGGGTACACCACCCCCTAGTAATTAAAATAATAGGTTTTCCATTAAGATAGACTGTGCCAATTTATGTATTTACTCAGAAAAATTTCCTACAGTTTGCAAATAAAGAATGCATTGCACTCCTGCAGTGTGTTCGAGAACAAACATAGATAAATCTTTGACATTCATTTTAAAGTAAAAGCATTTGGCAGCCTGAGAAACTTGCTGCTGGAGATTATAAATGTCTGTGACTATCATTCTGAATTCAGCATGATATTTACTAGTTTAATTTGTGCAACTTATGGTTTGGCTATAGCTGTATACTGTATCATTTCAAACGCTGGAAACATACATAAGCAGTTAAACAAGCAATAGGCTGCAGCATAAAACAAGCCTTTCATTTGGAAATCTAGGTAGTTCACTTCATCAAAATATAAGGTCTGCCTCTCTTTGTATCTTTCAAAATGTATTTCCATATGCTGCAATCTACCATCATGTAATCTGTTTGGAAAATAAAGTAATAAAGCCCGTTTCTTCCTTGTCTAAATGGTAGCTATGATTGTCTCAGTAGGGTGCTGCAAAAGCTGGGAGGACAAAAAATGTCCTTGTACAGACATGCAGACTGAGCAAAGTGTTAATTATTGGATGCTAATGGATGAGGATTATTCATAATGTACTTTTAGACTGGTTTTTTATGAAAAGAATGGTCTTTGTATGGCTACAGTGGTCAAAAGTAAAAAGCTAGCAGATGTCATTTTTAATTATGTAGTATAGAGAATAATTGTAACATCTTGCACACAGTTGTACATTAACTGCTGAGTTTTAGTGGCTGTGGCATACAGCCACTGCCATCTCCATCATCTGTAAGATGCACTGGTTTGGATGTGAGCCTCAGAAAACCCTCTGAGGAAGGCAGCCCTACAGGGTATAGACTTAGTGTATCACAGCCCCCAAATCTTTCAAAAATGTTGTTTTGGTGTTCAAAGCATGATAAAAATATGGGTCATCAACAGATGTTCTTCTGGGCTGCAGAGACCTTCTACAAATAGATCTGAACTATGTCTATTTTCATTTGGTAATCAATAGTCATGGCAACTAGACGGTAGAGCTCACCTCTCTGCTTCACCCATCAGCACATAGCACAGCAGCTACTATGATGCTGAACTTGTAATACTTCAGTCAAATATGACCTAACAGGTCACATGTTTGCAGCAGGATAGCATACTTTTCAAGAAGTGAAATAGAAAAGTGTTGAGGAAGGAGTATTCAGATGAACTGTTGAAGTTGCAACATTGAATCCCTAAGAAAGTCTACTGGTATGTGACGGCATAGTTAATGTCCACGGAGAAGTGCACTTTCCCTCTAACAATGTTGCTCAGTGACATGCTTAGATTGCCAAAATATCCTTTAACTACCTAAAGGAATACAAATCACAGGTTGGTTTTTTTTTTCCTTGTTTTTGTGTTTGGTTTTTTGCTTAGATATTCATAAATCAATATACTCTGGAAGTAAGATTTGTTTTATTTTTTCTCCAAAGTATGGGAAGGACAGCAACACATTTAAACAGGCCAATCTGTTCTTCTGACAGATAATTATAGATTATATTGGTGGAAGAAAGAAGTAACTCTAGTAACTTTTCTTCTTGAGAAATAAGTATATTTAGAACTATTAATTAGCTACTGTCAGTACACACACACATATTTATATATACATATATAATGGAAGTTATTTTTGTGTATAAAATTTATTTTTATGTGTAGGGAACTGATGTAAAGCATAAATTTTTCAAAATGGAGTTTTTTCTGCTTTTTCCCATCTGAACTTCCAGCATCCTTTTCTTAGCTAAATACCATTGACAGTATAGTGAAATAACTAGTTTTTTAATACTATTTTAAGAATTAGGAGAGATGTTAACCTTTTGAAGGACCATGAAATAAAAGACTAATATGTTAACACTGCGATACCTGAATAAAAATAACTTATAATCTTGTTGCACCCTTAGTGCAGGCATTGCCATTTGCTAGACCAGTGCAGCTGCACTGCTTTCCTCATGGTGCTGTGACTCCCTGCAAGAGCCCAGGAGAACCATTTTCGTAGCACTGCTGCCAAGAGCATGGCTTACCAACCCTCCACAACCAAAAGAGGGATCTGGTCTGCGGCTCATCCTTCTCACCTGCCTGGCCCAGGACATAACTGTTGCGGTGCGATATC
>WEIT01042890.1:0-12904 GCA_013389985.1 Dryoscopus gambensis | reverse complement strand
AGCTTCCCTGGAAATGAGCTGGCCCAGGGCAGATGTGGTGGGGGGTACTGCTGTACTTTGGTCTTCATAGAAGTTCTCAAGATCTTGAGGCTATCTATCTAGATAGGCTTTGGACATCCTCAGGACACTTGGGCAGGTGTGGCCCCAGTGGCCGCTGGATGCTGCGCATCATCCCTGCCATCACAACATATTTAGTCCCAGTCCCAGTGGTCCCCTGGTGTAAGTGCAACCCCTAAATGCAGATACCTCACCAGGCTGTGGCAGTGCCTGGGGCCGCCAGGGGCACAGGATCCACAACAGAGGGTATCACACCAACCGAGCACCTGCTCCTTCTGCTCCAACTTAGCTTTCCTCTAATGCAAAGCCTGGGGTGGAAGACAAGGGAAGTCGCTTTTCTCTCCATGTCCCTGTGGGATCATCCAGTGCTTGGTTCAGGCTGTGCAGGAGCCTGAGCCTGGGCTGTGCTGCTTGCAGGGCAGGAGCCATCATCTCTGCTGGACACGAAGCCAGTGGTTATGGCAGTAGCACTGATTGTTGCCTTCCTGGCACTGGGGGTTTTGCTGCTCTTCGTGCTCTTCAGGTCAGTATGTGCCCTACCTCTCCTGCCCCCTGTGAGGCATTCAGCAGCTTGCAGTGGCAGGGAGTGTCCAAGTGGAGCCTGAGATGGGACAGGGTGGGAGGCAGGGTGGTTAGATGGGCAACAGCCTTTCCTGTGTCTCTCTGCTCTGCTGGTCTGTGGACCCGACTTGCTGTTTTGCAGGCTAAAGCACAACAGATCAAAAACCTCGGAGAACAACAGCACTATACCCCTGAGAGGATGTCAAACAGGTGAAGTACGAGCAAGGGCCCTGTGTGCCTTGTCTAGACAGGCTGTCTGTTAAAAGCACAGGCAGGATGATTGCAGGCTCCATAACGTCCTTGCAGGAACAAGGTGATCAGAGCTGGCTGGCACAGGGAGAGGGACACCTCCCAGGAGAAGGGACCTGTGTGGGGAGGGACAATCTAAAGTTTGGAGAAGTCCTGGCCACTGCAATGCCACCTCAGTCCCAGCTGCAGAGTCCAGGGCTGGCCAGTTTAGCTTCAGTTGGGTGCTGAAGTCCTGTCCTTGTGGTCTCTGCAGATGAATGCAAGCCAAACACACAGATTCCAGTGGAGGAACTGCTGGAGGCTCTGAAGATGTTTAAGAGGGAAGAAATAGAGGCAGAGCAGACAGATGATGAATCAGTCGACCGGCATGGTGCTGGGCTTCTTAGAGAATACCAGGTCTCGTTTAGCTTTTGCTACCTGGCTGTACTGCCCACCCCTCACCCCTTCCTTGGATGTGTGATGCAGTTGGCCTTGGCCAGCCCCAGAATACACCCCAGTGCTGAGTGTGCTTGTTTTTCTTCCTCTGCAGCAACTGTCCTCCACTTTGCTGCACCCCTGCAACGCTGGGAAGGAGCTGTGTAATCAGAACAAGAACCGCTACAAGAGCATCATCCCATGTAAGCAGAGCTCTCCAGGGGTTGGCTCAGGCACCTAGAGCTGGTTGGGGTACCACAGGATGCTGGGCTGGTGTAGGTGCCCCTCCAGCACTTCAGAAATACTGAGCTACTCGTCTCATCCTCCATGGCCACTGAAACCCAGAGGCGTTTCTGGCCCCACTCTTTTAAATCCCATTGGAGAATCCTTGTTCTGCCCTTCAAATCCTCCTGCAAACTTAATCGAACATGGCTATATTCCTGTTTCTGACTCTGGTCATTGCTGAACACTGCCGTGTTCCATCCAGAGGCAGGTATTTGTGGGAAAGTGGAAGGAGTGACCCAATTTCTTTCAAAATTTAAAGCTCCTCTGAGCCCCACACGGTGTGTACATTTGGCCGTTTCACAATCTTGCCCAAAACCCCACTGCACTTCCTGCTGTGCCATGTCACCCTTTGTCTCATCAGCTGTTCTTTAACCCTGAACATGTCCTGAGGCCTGGAGTGCTGCTGAGGAGACAACAGACAGTCACAGACTTTAATAAATTACGGCTTCCCCCTTAATCAGTCTCTTTGTTGCTGCCCTAAAGCATCAGCCCACCTCCCTTCCTTTTCAGATGATCACTGCCGTGTGGTGCTGCAGCCCTCTGACACTGGGAATGGCTACATCAATGCCAGCTATGTGGATGTAGGTAGCAAGGAATTGTCACTCTGGGAAGGGTAGAAAAGGTGCCTGGATGTGCTGGGTGAGGACAGTCCTGCTGATATGGTGGGGGCCTGAGGTCTGGCACATTTTGCCCTCCAGTTCTGGCAGGTCTTGGGATGTCACTTCCCCTGGATCCCCTCTGAGCTGCCTGGAGTACTCTGGGTTTGTGTGCAGTTCTCATCTCTAACAAAAAGGGACACGTGTGAGGGGACAGGAGCTGAGCTGCCACTCCTGGGTACCCACTGTCTGTGCTGGCCAGGAGAGGTGCTGTGGGACACGCTGCGCTGAGGGTTATGGGCTTTGGTGCCTGTGGGGATGGATCCACTATTTCATTCCCTGTTAAACATTTAACCCATGTGATCTGAGATGTTTGAATCTCTCCCCTGCAGAGCTACCGAAGTCCACGCTTCTTCATTGCAGCTCAAGGTAGGTGCTACCAAACCTCAGTCCTCAGGAGATGCCAGTCACCGCCCTGAGCATTCTGGGGAATGGGGACCTGGGATAGCAGCCAAGGAGCTGTGAATGGCTCACTCCAAGGGTCTTTGTCCTGAACAGTGGTTACAGCTGCTGCAGGGCGTGGAAGGTCTTGGTAGTAGCTTGGTAGCAGCTGGAGCTGGTGTCTGCACTGCACAGTCTGAGGACAGGGTCCCTCCACCCACAAGCCTAGTTTGCTCCCTTTGGCAGCTGGCATGACAGGGACAATCCTGCAAACGCCTGGCATGTCTGCACCCAGTGCACTTGGATACAATCTCTTCCCAACCGTGCAAAGCCTGGATGGGCTTGTAGACTCCGTGCAGCAGGCAATGAGGAGGTCTTGGGCTCCCTGCAGAGCTGTAGAAATGGTCTTTGGGAAATAGGACCCTAAATGTGGGAGCAGCTCACAGTCACCTGTCTCAAGGGTCTGCAGGTGGTGAATCCCTGACTTGTCCTGGGCTCATCTTCTCTCCCTTCTCCTTGTCCTAATTTCTAACATGGTGATGAAGTTGATGTGGCCAGCAGCCCTGTCAGGTGCTGATGTCCACTGGCTGCGCCTTTGTCCCCGGGCAGAGGAAAGCCTGGGAATGTCCGAACTGTGCCTGGGGACACACCCCCACAGCTTGGACACTGGCACAGGGCTCTCCTCTTCCTTCCCAAGGCCCCTTGGCTGGGACAGTGGTGGATTTCTGGCAGATGGTCTGGCAGGAGAAGACCTCAGTCATTGTGATGCTGACGGGCTTAGTGGAGCAGAACAAGGTAGAGAAAACCTCTCAGCCCATGCTCAGCCTGGGCATCGCCAGAGCCCAGGCTTCCACACCTGCTGTGCTCCCAGTGCGGCTGTCAGTGAGGGCAGGAAGCAGCTCTGCAGCCCTGCAATGCTCCCCTTGTGAGTTTGCCTGTGCACAGAGGTCTCGCTGCTGTTGACAGATCAAGTGTGAGCAGTACTGGCCAGAGCAGGAGCAGGTCTACGGCAACTTCACCGTGACACTCAACAACACCTGGACCACCACAGGCCTTGTAAAACGCATCTTCTGCCTGCAGAAGGTAAGCCTGGCATGGAGCTGAGGTGGGAATGCAGGATGCGCTTGCGTTCCAGCAACTGGTGGGAGCTGTCGGCCACAGACCCTGTGGGGAGCCCTGCCTGGTCTCCAGCACAAGAAGGTCTGGTGTTAGCATGTTGCTATCACTGGAATCCATGCCAGGGCATCAGTCCCAGGTTTCTGTGCCAGGCAAAGGCAGTCAGTCAGCTGCAGTGGTCACCCCAGATGAGTCCAGACTGATGATGCACATGGGAATATTGTGGATTCTTGAGGGCTTGGGTGAGGTGATTGCACAGGGTATAAAAGCAGTTAAAGGGTATAAAATGGAATCTCTGCACCTCCATGATAATGGAATCAGTCTGCAGAAGGTCCACACTGAAGCTCCTTGGTCACTTGTAGTCCTAAACCTGGACAGGTAGTTTATGGTTTAAGATAACCTACATAAGGTCATTTCTCAAGATGGGTGCTCCTGCTGAAGTTACACCTCAGACAGAGGTGAAACTGAAGGAGCTGCAAGGAGGGGAAACAGGTGCAATACAAAGAAATTGCAGTTATGCATATTCCTGTCCTTTCTTGTCTTGCCCTGAGCAAGATGTAGCTGAAACGTAAAGCTCCAAGAGCACCTGATGGTAAGATGTAGCATTAGTTCATGCCAAGTGAACGTGATGTTTAGGGAAAAACACATAATGGGATGGTAACAAAAGTGATTACATTCACATTACTGTAGTAACAGCCTTAGGGTATACCTTTTCTGGGCAAATCAGGGCTTTTTGATGACTGTGGAAATACCCTAAGCTGTGATTTTTATAATTTTCCTCTGGGGCACAAGCTGCTTTTCCTGCTTTGCGTTCACTGTTCACAGCACGGTGAAGCAGAGGACAAAATTAATTGTGTGGCTGTGTGATGGATGAATCTGCCTTTTACTGTCTGAGGAGCTATAGTGGAGCAGTCCTTATGGTGTGGATGCTGGAGGGAGAACTCTGTGGCAGTGCCCCTCTGAAGTGGTTTTCTCCACTGCTCCCTCCTTGTTAGCGTGCAAGCACTTCACACAAGTTTCCTGGTCACTTCCAGCTCCCTGTTGCCAGCCGTGTCTCCCTCTTTGCAGGCAGGCTGTGCTCTCCCAAGAGCGGTGGAGCAGTTTCACTACCTGCTGTGGCCAGACCATGGAGTGCCCAGAAACCCTTCCCAGCTCCTGTGCTTGGTGGAGGTGGTGAACAAGAGGGTGTTGGAAGCACCTGCTGGACCCGTGTTGGTGCACTGCAGGTACCGGGCTGCGCGTGTTTGGGAGCTGGGGCACTGCCAGCAGGTGCAGCAGGTGACCCACAGTTTTCTGTGTCCTCAGCGCAGGGATTGGGCGCACAGGTACCTTCATCGCCCTGGACTTCCTCTTGAAGGTGGGGAAGGCTGAGGGGAAGGTGGATGTGTTTCACTGCGTGCAGCAGCTGCGGGAGCAGCGGGTCAGCATGGTGCAGACCAAGGTGAGGAGAGGTGCTTGCTCCCTGCACACCTCGGGCTGCAGATCCAATTCCCACCTGTGGGAGTCGACACAGGCAGGCGGCCAGAACAACCACAAAACCATGGCTGCAACGCTAAGAGTAGATTTTTTCATTACCTTGCTAGCTGGAGGATCCCAAAGCAACACCCAGGAGGTGACACACGAGTGAGAACACCAGCACCATCAGGCTCAGTCCATCCTGGGGGATGGTGGGGCTGCTGTTTGCACCCATTTTTCAAGGGCTTGTGCATGTGTAGTTTACCAGCTGTGCTGTGATCTCCTCTGTGTTTTTATGATCTCTGGTCTTTGATCTCTCTCCCAAAACAGGGAGCTCAAGCATGTCAGAGAGAATGGCCTCCAAGTCTCTGTAAACACCTACGTTCTCTCTACACAGATTCTACTCCTCAAAGCAGACAGAGGATAAACAGCAGTAGGCTGTATGTGTAGAATTTCTCATACTGTCATTTTCCAGACCTTGGCATTCCCAGCTGTACGGCCACTTGAGCAAATCCACCATGCTCATTGCCATTCTGCAGCTCTTAACTCTTTGCTCTCAACACCACCCTTCCCAGGGATGTGGCACGCAAAGCCACATTAGCCATGCTGGTCATGATCTAGCCACAGGGACTGGGAGTGCCAGGTGATGGAGACTGCAGGATCCTTTTTCAGTGCTGTGTCCGAATCTAGTTGGGATCTGTGTTTCCCTGAGACTCCCTGAGGTATCATGCATCGGTCATCCTGAGATAGAGGGGCTATCTTGTAGGATCATGGATGAGAGTCCACCTGTTCCTCAGGCTTTTTGGATGTCTGTCCTCCTGGCATCTCGTGGGCAGCAGCATCCTGGCCTAAGGACTATGTCCCCATGGTCTGCTCAGTGCTGGGTTCCTTTGGAGAAAACTAGGTTGGGCTGGACCAACCAGCTGCTTGTAGGAGGTCTAATTAGTCCACAGGTTTTCTGGGATGCCTTCCCCAGAGCAGGAGTCTGGTCTGAGAGGGGGCATTATACCTCAGGAAGATGATCTTGTCTGGGTTGCTGGAGATGCTGGCTGTGTCCCAAAGCAGGGCTGCCTGCAATGAGAAGTGTCTGGCCTCAGGGATCTGCAGCAGGAAGGTGAAGGATGAACCTGGCTCGCTTCTGGCACAGTTTGATGACAGCTGGTGGTCTGGAGTTCCAGGGTTCCTCCTGGACTGGCTCCAGACTGTGCAGCTGATCCGTGTCCTCACGCAGGAGCAGTACAGCTTCCTGTACGAGGCGCTGCTTGAAGGCTTGCTCTGTGGCAACACCGGGCTCCCCGTGGAGAACATCGCCACATTTGTCCACTCCCTTCGAGAAGATGAGACCACAGGCCACAACAGTATCCTAGAGAAGGAGTTCAAGGTACCACCAGGATACAGTGCACTGGTACTGTGAGGGCTCATCTGTGATGCCAACCCCCTCCCCTCTGATGACTGCTCCCCTCCCCAGCAGTGGGATAGCCATGGGGGATCATTTCCCTGGCGTGGCTCAATAAGGTGAAGGCAGGACTGACAGGCAGGACTGACTTTGGTGAATCACCTCTACAGGCCCTGCAGAGATTTTCCGAGTTGTTCCAGCTCCTGCCATGCAGAGAAGCAGAGAAACCCAGGAACCAACCCAAGAACCGCAAGCCGGGGATCCTGCCAGGTAACACTGGTGGGGCTGGGCAGCCCCTTGCTCTAAAACCCAGTGCCTGACAGCAGCATGGGGAGAACAATGCTTTCCTGCTGCTTCCCTCCTTGGCACATGACACTGACAGGTTCTGCTCAAGGCCCAGTCATTGGTTTCTGTTTAGCAGACAATAAATACAGATTAGGCTCGTTCCTGATTCCTTCTGAGGCTGTTGGAGGTACATGGGGTACACCTGGGACAAACATGTCCCTGGTCTAAACTTTCCCAGTGGAGAAGCTCAGATGAGGCACATCAGGGAGCAAATGAGGAGGGTGGATCTGCTGTGTTCTACCCAAGGGGTCTTGGACATCCCACACCAGGGTGCCCTGAGCTGTCACAGCCGTGGGTGTAGTGGTGCCAGTCCATTCAAGCCTCTCCAGCCCATGCTGCAGGGAGCTATGTTGACCATACCTGTGGCAGGGAAAGCCCACTGCCTACTGCCTCTCTGTAGGGAGAGAATGACCCGTTACCTTCCCTCTCTCTGCTCCTTGCCTCTGCAGCGGATTCCTGCCGGCCCATCCTGATGTCTTCGGTGAACGCAGACGGCTCGCCAGCTTACATCAACGCCGTGTTTGCCAGCGTAAGGCTCCAGCCCCTGCCAGAGCGGGAGATGCTCAGGGCAGCGGGGACCCTCCTGCGCACCCCTGCTCAAGGCCCGGGGAGAGCATCCCGCCCAGGGCTGAGCTGTCCAAGCCCTCGGGCTCCTGCACAGCGCCTGCTGGCCCTGCTGCCAGGAGATGGCCCCCGCGATCGCGGTCGGCGGAGCCGTGCCTGTGCAGGCAGCGCAGCAGCCTGTGCCGGCCACAGCCTGCTGGGAGCTGAGCCCGGGTGTGAGGAGCTGAGGGGAAGCGGGGCGCAAACCAGAGCTGCTCTGAGCAGGGCTGGGGTGGCCTGTGTCTTCTCCATCTCGGCAGGGAGGCAGGGAGCTGTTCCAGCTGTGGGAAGGGCTCTCGGGGAGTGGATTGTGGGACTCTCCCCCCGCAGGCATTGCGGTGTGTTTTGCAGACGTACACCGAGGAGGAGAGATTCATCATCACCCAGCTGCCTTTCCCCACCACGCTGGTGGATTTCTGGGCTCTGGTCTGGGATTACACCTGCACATCGGTGGTTGTGCTGAATCAGCTTAAGGAGCTGGACAAGGTCAGCAGCCCAAGCACAGCACTCCCCTCTCCTGGTTCCTTGTGGGGCCGAGCAGTGTGATTTCTGCCTTTGAGCCTGCATGGCTCTCACCATGAGAGGCCTGCTTGCACCAGGACCTACTGCAGGCTTGTGGGGCTCCACTTGGGAGAGCCCTGAGAACAGTCCCAGCACGGCGGCACCACAGCAGTGGGCTGTCCTCAGTCTCACTGCAAGTGAGCATCCCTCAGGCTTTGTTTACCCCTGCCCAGGTGTCCTCTCTGCTGGAGTGTTGCTTTCTGGCTGCAGCACTGGGTTGGTGCCTAGCAAGTGTCTGGCAGAGCCATCCATACGTGGCTTATGGGTGAGGGGCTGGTGTTAGCCCACCCATGCGAGGTGCCAAGCTCTGCCCTGTGTGCAGTCTGGGGCCCTGTGTGATCATGCACCCTTCCCCCTCCCCAGACATACGTGCAGTTCTGGCCCACCCAGGGCGAAGATGACTATGGCCGTTTCCATGTCCAGCTGATCTCAGAGGAGCCTGGGGCTGGCTTCACAACCTGGACACTTGTCCTCAGCAACAGGCAGCAGGTGGGCCCTTTGCTCAGAAATGGCAAACTCCTTTGAGAAGAACCTTTGCAAGAGCTGGGACGACCAGCTGTCAAAAGGCTTTAATTTGGGGTCAAAGTCCCAGCTAGAGATGGCAGAGGGATCTAGTGGAGTCCTGGAAGGGCACTGGCCAGAGCAGAGTCTTTTTCCTTGGGAGAAAGGTTAATCCCAAGAAAGTAAGGCTGCAGGCAGAGGTACAACTCAGAGGTATCTTTGTGTGCCTTTCCAGCTGGAGGACAGCAGCTGTGGATGCAGTTTGTGCATCTCAGTGGTTCATGGAAGGGGACAACTATTGCAGGTAGCTGGACACGGGACTGGTGTCAGTCTGAGCTGCACCCGGTGCTCAGCTCTTCTCTTTTGCTCTGTCCATCTGCCAGTCTCAGAGCACTCAGTGGAGGAGGGCAAAGTCTGAAGAGGCATGTCCTGCTGTGGAACTGCTCCCTTGATCCCATGTGCACGGCTGAGCCAGGACTGGCATGCACTGTCCCTCCCCTTCCCTCCATGGAGCCAATAGGCCTCTGCTCTGCCCAGCTCACTGTCTTTCTTCCCTACTAGCCCAAGAAATCTGCAGTGGAAATCCGGTTGCATCAACTGACAGACTGGCCCATGCAGCAGCATCTTCCCCCGCACCCTGACACCATCATCAGCTTGCTAGGGAAGGTGGAGACACACCATCGGCAGAGCCAAGATGGGCATATCCTCGTCACCTGCTGGTGAGTGATGTCTCTTGGAGGACCAGCCATGGCACAGAGCTGGGCACAGCTCAGGCTGTGTCAGTGAACTTGGTCACAGCTCCGTCACGGGTGGATGTACGGATATGAGTTCAGCTATGTTCAGGGAAGAAGGCTTCCCTGTGGAGGCTGGCTGGGTGCGGGATCTGTGGGCAAGATCATCCTGAGAGTGTGGGTGTCTAGGAGGACACCTCTGAGGCTCAGCCCTGATCCCAGAGCAAATGACTCCCCTTGCCCTCCTCCACAGGGATGGAGCCAGCCGCAGTGGGATCTTCTGTGCTGCTAGTTTCCTGTGTGAGCAGATCCAGAGCGAGGGGATGGTGGATGTGTCCCAGGCTGTGAGGATGCTGAAGAGGCGGCGGAGACAGTTCATTAAAGATGTGGTAGGTGCTGACTTCCAACCCAGCTGGGATGCCAACACCAAAACAAGAGCCATATCCTGGATTGCCCCAGTAGCTGCCCTGCCCCTCTGTGCTCAGATCATCCTGAGGCCAGCAGGTGTGGATGAGATCTTTGAAAACCCCGTTGTCTACTGCTGGGACATACTCACTCATTCAGCAGCAGGTTTTGCAGAACTGAATGGGCAGCAAAGCATCCTGCATGATGAGTGGCCCCTTTCTGGTCCACCTGGCTATTCAACACTCCACGTGCCATGGAGGCTGGCTCTCCTCCCAAAACCAGCTGGCTCCAGTGCTGGGGTAGTCCAACCCTCCAGCTCCTGAAGCACATGCCCGTGATTCCTCAGCAGGGGAAGGTGGACTCCAGCTGGGAGGAGGAGGGTGGACTGTACCTGTGTCTGGCACGCTCAGGAAGCTGTTGGAGACCAGTGCTGACATGCCACTGCAGGTGTTGGTCCACCAGAGTCTCATGTGCATCCTTTTTTCCACAGGAACAGTACGGGCTCTGCTATGAACTAGCCCTCAGCTACTTGAATTCCTTTGAAACATATGGGAATTTCAAGTAGGGGCATGACCACAGCCCATCTCTGGATGGGACTTTGACTTCCCGGACAGCCCCTCATCAGTAACAGTGGAAGCAAGAGGAAACAAAAGGGATGTACATGACCCCAAGATGCTTCACCCCCCTGAAAACCACCCCAAGGGTCCTCTGTGGCTGGAGAGCACAGGCTGGACTGTCTCCAGATTGTGGCCAGGCATTGAAATGGGAACCTGCGTCTTTGCCCAGCACTTGTGCAGGAACTTACCTGGAATTACAGCCTGAGTATGCAGAGCAGAGCAGAGGCACCAGGACTTGACCTATCCTTCCTTGCCAAGGCTGACGAGAACATCCAGGTTCCCTTGTCCCCTCAGGCAGCCCCAAAGAAAGTGGGGTAGCACCAACACCCCCTTTGTGTTTGGTCAGGGAAGTATCAAACTGCTGTAAGATCCCTGGTTCTCAGGAACACAGGGTATCTGTCCTACTTTGGGAGAAGCATAAAGCCCAGAGTCAACTAGAGCCAAGAGTGGGAAAACCCATGGTCCTGCAGGGCTAAACTGATCCTTCAAACCCCACACAGTCTTGTCCTGGGGCTCCGTCTTCCTGGTGCTGCTCCAAGTGCCACTGCCCTACCATCTCCAGAGAGGCTCTCTCATGAGCTTCTCTGGCTGCACATGGCAATCCCAGGTTAGAGTGGCTCAACTTGAGTATCCTGGATATGGTTCAAGCAGCACCACAGAAACAGGTTCTGCCTTTGCTGCACAGAGGCAGGAGACGTCAGAACCAGGAGTGACCCCATGGCTCTCTGTCCTGTGTCTCACCAATAAAGGCCGTGGTGGTGGTGACCTCTGATCTTCGCTTTTCTTCCAGGTTTGACTCGGCACAGTGGCCACAAAGGAGCTGAAAGCACAGAGATCCCACAGCTCCGGCCACAGCAGGGACACAGAATACACTCTTGGCCAAAATGTGTGTTGAGGGTCCCACCACACATCTGCTCCAAACTCACGTGAGAGCTGTCCAGCTCAGCTCAGGTGGTCAGAAAAGCTGTCAGGCACCACTAGGGGAATATAGGGTCACAGCAGCCCTGCTCGTGGCTCCCCTCAGCAAGGCACAGTCAGCTCCCCACAAGGGGATGTGACTGCACAGGGACAATGAGGGGACCACCCAGGAGTGGAGTGGGACAGGCAGATCCTCCAAACCATAAGCCTTTATTTGTTGTCCAGACAGAACAGGCAGAGTCACAAAGCAGTCCAGCCAGGCCTTGGCTGAATATCAGCAGAGAGGGCAGAAGGGCTGGAAACCCAGAGCACAGCAGGAGAATGCCATTAACCTGAGCCTGTGTGAGTCTGGGACTGGGAAATCTGGCATACAAGTCCTGCTCCCAGGAAAGCAAAAACGAAAGCAAAGCATGAAAAAAAGGACTACAGAAGGCCAAATTCAAAGGCCTTACAAAAGTAGCAAGCAAAAGCTGGGAGGTGAGGGGGCTGAGGATTGAAAAAGCTCAACCCTCCTTGGCCTCCTGCTTTTCTCTTGCCCTGCTGAATTGGATGAATTGCATGGGACCCTCCTGCTGGTCATGGTCACAGGAGAGCCAGGGGACATGGCAGCCATCAGCACTGGGCTCGGGTCATCCTTCCCATTTTCTCCACATCCTCACTTCTCTGGATGTCTCCATGGTCCTGGCTGGGGCTGAAGTGACTGATGTCCAGCCTAGCCACCTTTACCTATGGAGAAAAAGGGCACCCAGTGTCAAAGACAGACTGGAGCATAGGGCAGTGCCTGCCACAGCCCAACCCTTTCATCCCAGCTGCGCCCAACCTCAGGGCCCCAGACATGCCCATCAGTGCTGAGGCAACAGCAGCAGCCCCTCAGCCTGACCCTCCTGAGACCCCTCCCTGCAGATCCCTTGGAGGGATGGCACACACATAGGTGCCTCAAAGACCTGAGCCTTTAGGATGCCCGTCCTTGCTCACCCCTGCCCCTGCTGCAAGCTGGGAGCACTGCCTGGAACCAGACTCTGCTGCCATGTGAGGCAGAGCCATCCTGACCATCCCTAGCTAAGGCAAGTGGGGAGATGTGTCAGTGCAGTGTATGAGCTGCTGCTTCTCCTGAAGCTCAGGTCGTCCTGGGAGATTGCCGCTCTCATCCAGCTGTCCCACAGATCCATAGTCCCCTCTGTGATGATTGTCCGCAGAAGTGCATTTTCCTACCTTTTTAATTATCCTCCTTAGTTTTGTTGGGCAAATACTTCCTTTTCCTGGAAAGGCAAAGGGGATTCCTGGGTAAGAGACTGGCATTGTGTATGTCCCTGTTGAACCTGTCCCCTTCTTACTCACCTGGAGAGCACAAGCCACAAGATGACTGCAGCCACGAGGAGGACTGCCAACAGCACAACCAGTCCAATCACAATCCCATGCCAAGAGCTCGCAGTCTGCTCTGCAACTAACACAGAGCCAGGGGTGAGTGCCACAGACTGGCCTCTTGCTGGGAACGGGCCCAAGAATGACAGAGGGTATGTGCAAGTGTGTAAGCCTTGGTCCTGGCTGAGGTTTCTTCTGGGAGGGAAGATCACACCATGTGTGGGAATTTTGCTCTGTTGCACGAGAGACCCAAAAGCTCCTGCCCTGAGCCAGCTCATTTCCAGGGAAGCT
>WEIT01042790.1:0-13060 GCA_013389985.1 Dryoscopus gambensis | reverse complement strand
TGTCTTCTAAACCAAGACATCAAGACCATCTTAACATAGTTTGGAGGTTTCTTTTCTTGGTATTGTCTTTTGTTTGTCAGTTTTTAAAATAAAGGGTATATGTAAGAAGATTTCAGAATCAAAACTCAGAAGTTAAAGGCCAAAGGTGCATAGAAAATTTGAATCTGCCATTTATGCCAAGCAACAAATACAATCCTCTAAAAAGCCTAAGAAACACTTAGTTTATCCAACCGCGCATTGAATAAATATTCCCCATTGAAGATTAGGGTGTAGATTTACTACAGCTATTTGAATAAACCCCATAATGACAAACATCTACATAATGCACAGATATCCTACACATGTAAAATAAAATGCAAGAAAAAGAATTTTTTTTTTTCTGAAGCAGGTGGAGGTTGATACTGCAGTATAAAGGAGCCCAAAAGATTGACCATTGATTTTATTATGGCATCTGAGAATGCTTGGCTTATGTATGTTTTCCAAACACTTAAAATATAATCATCATCACCATCTTACATAAAAAAAAACCCTACAACCCCAAGACTAAAACACCATATAAGCAAACAAGAAATAAGCAAACATACTGAAATAACAAGATGAACCTTGATGTATAAGGAAATTCTTCTACACAATTCATAAGAAATATTAAACTTTAGAGCAATTACAAATGAAGTTAGAAGCTAATACAATCTTTTACAACAATCTAAACACGTTTAATACCTATTAACTCTTGACAGCTTCAGAATGAAAAATAAATTTAAAGCCCAAATCACAAGTCAGATAACCCAGTCCATCTCTAACAGGATAACCATTTGCAGATTTTTATAGGACTCACTTTCACCACATGCTAAGTTTTATGGCGAATTTTGCAACATTAGCAGATAATTTCAATTTTCTGACAACTTTCACCATTTTTCCCCCCATACCTTTTCATGCTTCCCAAAATGCTGTATTTGGTAATGCTCAAACCTCTGAAACCCCAAATACACAACACTGGCTCAACTCGGCCCCTCTCAGGGATGGCACAGCTTACAGGAGCCACCCGCATCAATCCTCAGTGTATTCACCACGCCATATTAACGAAGGAGAGTGGCTCAGGGACGCGGCTGGCAGGACAACTGCGACAAGGACACATGGGATTACACAGCCTGGCAAAACTGCATCTGTGACATGCGGGGATTAGGAAGGAAGGAGATAATCCACTGGAGGGGTGTTACTGAGTGCATACACTTGAGCAGCCAGGGGAGGCAATAATTTCACTTGTAACTTGACAAGTGGGCACGAAGGTGACAAGCCTCGTGTTTGATCCCCAGACTGATGCATGAGCTTGTGCTGCGCCGCACGCCGTGACTCCAGAACGCTGCTGCACCCAGCTAGGCAACTCCACCTTTTGAAACACATTCCACAGCAAGAACTCTGTCCACAAGACAGCACTGCCACATTTGATTACTACTACACTACCCACTTCTAATTCTTTTCTAAATCTGGCTCTTCAGGGTTTTTGATGCCAAAACTTATACTTCTCCCTAAAGCTACTGAAATGGCACAGTGACACCTAATTTAAAGGGGAGACAAGATGAAGTCTAAAAAATCCCAGCATTTCTGACAAAGCAAATGACATATAATAACAGTTATATATAATGTATATACAGCAAAATAAAAATATCAGAATAAGGAATGAAATTGTATTTCACTAATACAAGAGCAAACAAATTACACCAGAATTATTCAAAATCCACAGCTGCAAACCAAAGAGCTTCAGAATTAGACATGCACATCAAAGAAATCTAACCCACTAAAATAACTGCAAGGTAACTCAATTATGAAGTAGCAGCAACAGGTGTAGAAATGAGACATCACTGTGTTTGGAATTGTGAACTAGAATATAAGTAACCGTAGTGATAGGGTTTGTTTGGAGGGGAAGAGCGATAATTTCCTCTGCCATTCAGTTTGAAAAATGTAAAAAGGGTAAAGTTAAGAAAAAGAAGAAAGACAACACAAAAGCAGTAAAATCATTTTAGTAAAAACTAAATAAAAACATACTAGGTAAAATTCTTTTATTCCTTAAATTACAACAAAAAGGCAGTTACTCTCAGATACTTTTCTTGGCTGAAGATGTCACAAAAAAAAGTTCAAGATCTGTAGCTGTGAAAAACCTCCTCCATTCTCTTAAAATTGACTTAAACTTTCTCCTCTCTCTTCCAGAGGGGTTGATTTTTTGTGCTCTTACTCTTGAGAGAACTGATCTCCAACCTCCAACCTCCACTCTATACCACTGTACCATTTACTCCTGTAAATCCAGTTTTTCCTATCTGAGGGCTAAACTGCAAGTGCTTAGAGCAAAGGCCCACGTCACAGAGCTACCCTGGCTTTTATTGCACAAACATCCCCTCGCTTTCTGTATGGAGGCAACTGGCTTGGTAGACCAGTGACAGCAGAGAATGTCACTGAACCTGACTTCAGCAAGGCCTGCAGTGTGCCAGTGTCCTTCAAGCAAAATGGAAACATATGGACTAGATAAGGAGAAAATAAGATTGGAAAAAACCACCAGACTGAAAAGGCTGTCGTGAGTGATACAAAGCTCAGCTGGCACCTGGTTACTGGGGGCATCCCTCCGTTGCTGACCCTGGAACAAACAGTTTAATATCTTTACTGACCTGAATGCACTTTCAACAAGTCTGCAGATGACATTAAACTGGATTTCTTCACTCCTAAGATATGACAACTAAAGGGAGAAATTCTACTGCTTTGTTCAATTAGCTAATGAAAAGATAGATAACTAAGATGGAGCCAGGCCCCTTTTGGAGAAGCACAGTGATAGGACACAAGGTAGTAGATGCTAAGTTTCAATAAGTGAAATCCCAAACAGATGACAGGGAAAAAACATTCACCACAACAGTCATCAAACACCAAAACAGCCACTCAGAGAGGCTGTGATATCTGCATCCTTGAGTATTCTGGAGTGAAAAATGATGGAAGAAAACTCGAGGAGTACCACCTTCTCAATATTTCTATTATCGCTACAGGACAAGTTAATTAATAAAAGTTAAGAATTTAATATTATCTCAAATAAGTATTTAAATTATAAATTAAAAATAATAAATTTAAAATTATCTCACATAAAAGTTACTGAGAATCCCAGAATGTGAACACCAGTAAGTTAAAAAGCTAAATAAGGAATATTTTAGAGTGTATTTGCTTTCTTGTTTCTCTTTAAAACAGAATTAAGATTGTTGAAACGTCATTAGTCTACATCAAGCTTGTTCCAGAATTTTTCTGGTAAAGGTCTTAGTAACACGTGACAGCACAGTCCTACAACATTCATCTGTTCTGAAAAGTAGATGCAAGTCATCACTCTGCTTTTGCCTGCTGTGCTGTGTGGCATGTACTATGAATTCATGTGTTTTTCTGCCTTCTTTGTGAACCATGCACTGGAGAACCTCTATTGTATTTGCTCCCTGAGTTGTGAGGTGAGAAGACATTTACAATACTTCTTCTATGTAATCTTCCCTCTGCAAGGAGAATACCTTATTTCAATATCTAAATGTCAAAGTAAGTAAAAGAAACTGCACAGGATTATTATCTCCATGCTATAGTTGGCGCAGCAGAAAATTGACAGTTAAATGACTTTCTCAAAGTCAGAATAAGTAGCTGAATCAAGCAGAGGAAATTAATACAAAAATTTCCAACTTCCAATTTTTGTGTTGTCAGCAAGAGAGATAAGCAACACCTCTTCTCTGTGGTGCCCAGTGACAGGACCTGAGGGAGTGGCCTGCAGTTGTGTCAAGAGAGGTTTAGGCTGGATATCAGGAAAAGGCTCTTCCCCCAGAGGGTGTTTGGGCACTGGCACAGGCTCCCCAGGGCAGTGCTCAAAGCACTGAGCCTGGCAGAGCTCAAGGAGTGTTTGGAGAATGCTCTCAGGCACATGGTGTGACTCTTGGGAATGGTCCTGTGCAGGGCCAGGAGCTGGACTCAGTGATGCTTGTGGGTCCATTCCAACACAGAATATTCTGTGATTATGTGATTTGCCAGTAAGAGAGAAAATAAATATGCACAAACAAAGTGTGTCTCTTGTTGGACAAAATATACTTTTTTGGTAGCTTCTAGACATTTACGGTCTGAAATAGCTGGGGGTAGCTGGATGTAATGAGAAAATGAAAATTCCTGAAGAATGCAAGGGAATAATGCATTGTTTCGCATTAAACTAGATTCCCCCTGTCACTGTGCTGTTTCCTTTCCATTTCTAGATTCATCATCCACTCATCTCAAAACAAAAAAGTGTCTTCTTGACTGCTAGATAGAAGATGACATGAGCACCTACGTCATTTACAGAAAGAAACCAACAAACACTTTTTGAGCTTTAGCAAGCCCCTTCCTACATTAGCATTAAAGGCAATTTAAAACAACACTTGAAATGCTTCTGCAACATTTAGCCAAACTCAGTCATGACTTCTTCACTTTTACTGAAGTTGGGGCAATTTTAACTTTACATGCATGCAGCCCTAAACTGCAGATCTGACCATTGAGTCACTGCCTCTTTTCCAAACCCATCTGCTGTTTCCCTGGCCAGGCAAAATGGTCAAGGTTCTTTGGCCAGCAAAATAACTAAAAAAATTAGCTCTTCCGAAGTAGTAACAGACTGGCTTTCCACCAAATTATTAACTGATGCTCTAATTGGCGAGCTAGAGCTCTGAGACTCTTGTCCCTTCTAAGGCTCAAACATCAAGTAACAGAAGGAAAAAACAAAGGCGCTTCCAAAGCAGTTCATGGGACAACCTGGACCAACTCGGCCAAGATCAATGGCACTCTTTTGCAAGGCTGAAGCATTCAAGCAGATGGGCTTCTGGCAGGCAATCCACCCAGCAGAACACACAGAAATTTAATGTACTACTTCTTACCTGATATGCGTTGCTGGTAGGGACTCATACTGGCGAGAAAGGAAAAGCTCTCTGTGCTTCAACTGATGTTTCTGTTTATCAGTCAAATCAACCTCAATTGTAGTTTCAGACTCTTCTTCAACTTCTTCTGCAGAGAAGCAGAGCGTAGGTCGAAATTAACTCTGTTGCATAACATCATTGCAACAATTTCATTTGACATCCCTCCCTCCCCTTAGCAGCCTCCTTTAGTATTTCAAAGAAAAGATGAGTTTAACAAGACTACAGTTTATGTAACTTGACAGAATGTTAAGTATTTTGAATTATACACTTTTACTTCAACTCTTTAAAAAAATTATGCTCCTCTCCTACTGTACTACGCATTGATGTCTTTCACACAGTTTAAGAACAATTCTGTCAACATTACTCATTTTTTTTACCTTCTCTCCTCTGTTTTTTTCTCTTGCTTGCTGACCAGTTTTGGATCCGACTTTCTCTTGCCAATATTACTACTACTAAAATTTTTACAGAAGTCCTGGAGAAAAGCACACTTTCTATGAAATGAAATTTACTACACATAATTGCAGTCTAAGACTGCAAAATCAGTCTAAGAAAACTGAAAAAGCCTAGTGTCTTCCATTATTCCATTACCTTCTTAGACACTGACAAGAAATGCAGTGTATTAAATTTGCATATTTAAATAAGATTTAAAGCTATTTCTATTTTAAGCAAGACAGGAAGAAAAAAAAGTAGATACCAGAAAGTCATATGGAGTTGAAGGGCAATGTTCCCAGTGCTTGCTAACATGTCACACAACGGCAGGCTCTCCAGAAGAGCTATCCTGGGATCTTGATGGCTGAAATCTGCCTGCCTAGTGGAATCCTTGCACATATGTAACTTGAAGCTGTACTTCCTCTAGCACCCCAAAAAGGGCAAAAAGTCTCTCTGAATAAGACATGCAAAAATACAGACCCTTTAATAACTTCTCTACGATTTGGCAACTTTCAACCTGGTAAATTATCCAGCACCTGCAAAACCAAGTGTAGTTTACAAAATATTTCTCAGAAACTCAACAACAGAACCTCAGCATGAGATAGTATTTCACGTAACTACCTACAACAGAGGACCTCACCCGCTCTACTAATAATAACCATTTTTACAACCAACCTACAGACACTATTTCAAAATGAAGCCTGCCTGCACCCTCATAGCAACCACAGTTCTCTCCAAATGCAACACTATTACTTTATTTTAATCATGGCTGTGTGTAGTTCATTCCACTTCTAATAGTTCCTTTAATAAAGTGATATAACAACACACCCTGATATAACCAACTTCTTCAAACCCAATTCCACTCTAAGTCTATCTTTCTGTAAACACTCCTTCCTTGTTTTGGCATCTTTGGAGATAGAGAACAAGGAAACAAAAATGAAAACAAGAATTTTGCCCATCTCACCCAACAACCCACAGCCTCACCTGACACATGTACAGGTTCAAGTCAGACTATAACTCAATTCAGAATTATTTTGGCATCTATAATACCAAGATGAATAAATCTTAAAAGAAATATATGCTAAGTCAAAGCATTTTTTAATTAGGCAAGAAATTATTTTAAAAATAGAAATTAGTGGTAAAAAGCTTATCTTTGTGCTGGTTTTGGCTGAGATAGAGTTGATTTTCTTCAGAGCAGCTAGTATAGGGCTCTGTTTTGGATTTGTGCTTGACACACTGTTGATAACACAGGGATGTTTTTGTTATTGCTGAGCAGAGCTTAGCCCCAGCCAAGGCCATTTCTGCTCCTCTTAACACCCCACCAATGAGGAGGCTGGGAGGCACAAGGAGCTGGGAGGGGACACAACTAGGACAGCCGACCCCAACTGACCAAAGGGATATCCCACATCGTATGGTGTCATGATCAGCATATAAAGCTGGGGGAAAGAAAATGGAAGTGGGGACATTTGGAGTGATGATGTTTTGTCTTCCTAATTCACTGCTGCATGTAATAGACCCCGGCTGTCCTGGGGATGGATGAACAACTGCTTGCCCGTGGGAAGCAGTCAATTAATTCCTTGTTCTGCTTTATTTGTTAATTCCAATTCTCTCCCCCATCCCACCTGGCGGAGTGAGCCAACAGCTGTGTGGTGTTTTGTTGCTAGCTGGGGTTAAAGCACACCAATGTTTCCAGCAATTAATTTATTACAGTAAGTGACCATTACAAGCTACATTCTGATTTCCACATTCAAGCATTAATATTTCTTCTAGTTACCTTGGGTTTGGGGGGTTTTTTCTAAGTAATTTAGGCATCCAAACACAAGTTTGGATCAACCATATTAGGCTGACATATCAAAAACATCTGACTGCAGATAAGGCACAAAACACAGGACAATAAGGGTCATTTTGAAGTGGTTGCAGGAAGCCAGGGATGATATTCCAGAGTTTACAATGGCTTTAGGCAGCTATGCTCATCTCAATATCTTCCTCAAGTAAGAATTTAAATTAAAAAATTAAGAAGAAAACTCAACACCTTGAATCAAATTTATTGCACTAATCTTACATAAGACATGAAAGGGTTGATCCAAGAGCCTGAAGCTGAAACCAAATGTCTCTTAGACCCATCTCTTAAAACACTCCAAACCTAAATATGAAACAATGTAACTTTTTCTCTTGTATTTTTAGAAATAAAACAGATGTTTTACACATGATGATCTGACAAGCTCAGTACTAGGTAGAAGAAACCATGGCCAGACACAGAATAGTTCCATCCACTCAACACACTTACCATCGGGATAATTTTACAGTTTCCTACTTCAGTGTTAAAATCTAAAACCAATACTAACAGTAGGATTTAGTAAAACAAGTAATAGTTTGTCCTAGCAGTCACACAAACCTGTACCAGGAAAGGAAACTGGATAGCATAAAGAAGGGAGAAAGCTAAATTTGCTTGATGGCAACAAAAAGAATTCCGCATCTGAAGAAACCTTCAGAGAGCTGTTTTGAAGGAGGTTTTTGCAATGATCAGGCCTTAACACCCATTAGAAGGAAAGTGGTAACAACCTTGCAGAACTTTCAGAGATCTCATCACATCTTTGACTTCATTTACAGCACATGTGAATTTCATTTGCCATCCAAGGAGAGATTATTTCTATTGAAAGGAGTGAAATACAAGGTACCTACAAGAAATCATAAAGTAGCACCAAGCTAAGCACATTTCAGCACTCAGGAAGGGAAGAGACGCAATAGCTCAGAGTGAGCAAATATTTTTATGCAGCAATCTGGTGATGACATACACAGACCTCACTGTTCCATGATTAGAGAGACAAAAAAAAAAAATCAATTTAAAATTGCTCAGCTAAATATTATTTTGAAACTCTTAGGTATGACTCCAAAGATGAATACAATCACTTTTTGAAAATTACACAATCCCCTTCAGGGTTTGGGCAAAATTTAAGATAATGTTGTTTTGTAGTACTTTTCCTGGTCTTCAAGAAATATTTCATTATTTAAAAGAAAAATCCTGGTGAGCAAAAGCAGG
This sequence comes from Dryoscopus gambensis, assembly GCA_013389985.1. Taxonomy (NCBI): domain Eukaryota; kingdom Metazoa; phylum Chordata; class Aves; order Passeriformes; family Malaconotidae; genus Dryoscopus; species Dryoscopus gambensis. The sequence continues at coordinate 4,654 of WEIT01042790.1, read as the reverse complement.
CATCTCCAGTGAGCTTTTAAAACTTGTGGTCTATTTATTCTGTGTGGGCTTTCTAATCATCAGTGGTAAATAATTACTGTGATCCTGAAAACCAGAGTGATCTGGTGATACTTTCAGCGACAGCACTGCAAGTTTCCCTTTCCCATCTGATGTAAATGAGACTTAACCAACTCAGTCAAGCACTGGATACTGGAAAGAAACTGTAATCCTCACTCATTTTACATATGCATTACCACTTTTGAAAATATGATGAACACTCTTTTTTTTCCTCTTCCATTTAATTTGTGGGATTCACTGTTAGAAAATGGTGATGTTAGTGGGCCTGAGAAAAAGAGAGAACTGTCTGTGCCACCTAAACTTTGTATACAGTGTCTTTGGTTATAGTTATGTGATGAGTCAAGCTTGCTATGAGGAAAAATTGCTTGTTTTTGTAACTAAAATTAAAATAAACTGAGGGCAAGTCTCTAGAAATACGATACTCCTATTTAATAAAAATTCTTTTAAAATAATTTAAAAGTCCTGAAAGACATTTAAAGGTTTAAATGCAGCTCAAACAACTGTATAGTTAACCATCAGCTAGCAAAACAAGGTAAATTCCTCGGACACACTACTCTTCTCCAACTAAATCAAAATAACCCCCCATGTGCTCCCTTTGTGTATTGCAACAGAGAGTAAGAGAGATTAGCTTAAACATTGAAGACTACCTCCAGGGAGGAGTAAATCTTCAATATTAAAAGAAAGGAGAAAGTTCTCCCTCTACTGCCACCAAAATGCTGACAGCATTCTTTCCAGCTAGAGTTCAAATCCGGAAATTCAACCAAAAATCATGGTAACAGGCTGAAAGGGGCCTCAGGAGGTCTCTAGCACAAACGACTCTTCAAAGTAGGCTCAGCTGTGAGGTCAGCCTATGTTAACTCGGCAACTGAAAATCTCTGAAGACAAGAGACCACCTAACCTCTCCATCACCCAGTAATGGTGAAAAGCTTCTACCCATACCTAATCTGAATCACTCCGTTTCAATTTAGTCACCGCCAAGAGTCCAACTCCATCTTCTGGTCTATAACGTCCCCAAGGGCACTGGGAGTCCACCTCTTCTCCAAGCCGAGCAAGTTCAATTCCAGCTGACTCTCCTAGAAGGGCAAATGCCCATCATGGTAGTTTTTGCTGAATGTGTTCTAATTTATCGGCAACTTTCCTTTATCAGGAACCTAAAACTAGATGTGATATACCTCAATGTGATGCAAAGGGAGGATAATCTCTTGCCTTGATCTACTGGCTCTGTGCCTGGTGATACTGCCCAGGATGCTCTTGGCCAACTCCCTTCATTGTCACAGAGTTGTTGTCTGCCAGCAGCCTCAGGGCCTTTCCTGCAGAGCTGCTCCCCCAAGCCCCAGCTTACATCCCTACCGGGAGCTCTTCCTTCCCAGATGCAAGACTTGGCATTTGTCCCTACTGAACATCTTCATGTCCTTGACATACCACTCCTCCTGCTCTCTAGGAATCCCTGAATATCATCCCTTCTCTCAAGCCACCACCTGGTCATCCCCCCCAATTCTTGCGTCACCTGCAAACATGATAAGAGTGCCCTGCATTGCCTGCTCCAGTCACTGTTAAAGACAGATCCCCACAGAGATTCCCATGGGACTCCACACGAAGTCTGGATGCTTCACCACCACCCTCTGACTCAGACCATGCAATTCGTTTTTTATTCACCTAGTTGTCCCTTAATCCAGGTCAATTCCAATTGCTTGGCCTAGTGGACCTACTAAGAAAAGAAAAAAAAGAACAAGAGAAAGAGAAAAAAGCAGAAATAGGAGACTGGGAAGGCATAATGGGAAAAAAAAAGACTACTCCTTTCAACAGTAGCACAGACCAACACTGAATTAAAATGGCAGAGTACCCAAAGCTGCAGTGCATTAACTTTCCACCTCTTAAACTTAATTGCTTCTACTGTTGAAACCATACATCAGCTTAGCTTCATCTGGCTTATGCAAGCTTAGATGGAGAGAGTCAAGTCACCACCACCATTTGTGGAGTTACAGCCATTTCACCGTTTGCTAAAATACTTTTAAAATTATATTAGACCAGTATTAGAACAGAATTTCAATTTCAAAGAAAGCATCACTTTCAGAAACCTTTCCAAACTTTCTTCCTTTCCTGTATCTCATTTTCTTCGACAGTCAGCCCAAAAATTATGCACATCCCAGGTAACAACAACATATTTTCAAACCTACAGATAAAAAGCTGAGAATGCTGAAGAGCATCGAGTTTACCACACATATCAAAGGAAAGGTGGCTGTGCATAAGTCTCTAAGCTTAGATGGCTGTGGCAAAAACTTCAAGTGCACATTTGGCAGTTAGATGCTACAGCAGTAACAATTACAAATATAGATTTTGGGGGAGAGGGAGTAAATCTAATTACTGCCAAATTTCACACAAAAGAAAAACAGTAAGTCGAACCATCTGAACATCTTTATTCAGACTGTGAATGAAGAGCTCTCCTAGGTTAGCAGTTGGCCAATTTGCTCATCTGCATGAGGCTTCCTGCCACATGTTTCATTGTACTAACTTAGTTGGGATGTTCAACCCCTAAAGCTGTAGTAAGGCCACTTAATCAACTTTGCGAGCTAACTGCATGGTTACACTGTCAATTTGACTGAGGAAGCATTTCCCAAAGCTGAATTAATTAGCTTTACTTATATCATGTCTGTTGCAATGTTCAGATGACTATTAGAGTATCTAACATCAATTTGATGTTTGCTGTTACTTTCAGATAGGATAAGAAATCCAAAGCACAGTTTGTACGGATTACAAGCCATTTAAATGGCATATTACTATCTAAAGTATGAATCCAAGCTATTTTGCAGGTAGGGAAAAAACGTGATCACTTGTGTTTACAGGGAACAGGTCTACTTTTAATTCCTGCTGGATAGCATGACATACATGAGGCCTCTAAGGGATTATCCAGTTTTCCTACACAATTATCCAGGTGATCCTCCCATGCTACCTCATCATTATTTTTCTAAAGGAGGTCACAAAACAAAGAAATAACTACTGTACAACCATTAAGAACTAATATGCCACACCTACTATCCTACAATAAAAATTATTTCCAAAATAACGCAAAATGGTTTATTGTGTACTTCCAAGTAGCATATTACAATAATAACAATTTCCAGGATAATAGTCAGTCATAAGCAATTGGGCAACTACATCATGTTTATCACAGGCCTGTAGCAAAACTATGTTATGGAAACCATCACACCTTTCATTAGCAGAAAAGTTCACCTTCCAAAACTTGACGGCTGGGGTTTTTTTTGATAACTGGTTCTGGAGATTTGTGAGAGCAAGGAGTTTGTGGGTGGAAAAGCAAGGAAGGATTACCTCCATAAGTAGTATGAATCATGATGTGCTACATTAATAAATAGATCCTAATAAATTAAATATAACATGAATAAATGCAAGAGCAAGCACAATAGCTCTTTAACCATTTTTTAGCACTGCAAGCTAGTTTGTAACAACACTACAGAAAAGAAGGGTCCCACAGAAGCATGAGAACAATAACATGCAGGCAGTGGTGAAAGAGCTGGCCATGCTGTATCATAAACCTCAACTAGGTTTTCCCCTTTTACCTGATTTCTGTATCACCTATTCAAACGCAAATTCTTCCAAATGAGAAAATGTCCTGCTACAGGGCTCAAGTTGCGCTTGGTTGTGTGTACATCTGTATGAACTGCAGCAAGCTGTTGCAGGATGTGTGAAGCAACAGTCCTATATGGTGTTTCTTTAAGCAGCTCATTAGTAGCAGCAAGCAGCAGACTCAAAACTGTACCATGGACACTGCTATTTGCAACATGATGAACATCCAATTACTGGTATCCAGCTCATCAGCTGAATCAGAAGTCAATTAGTAGTTTTTCCAAAGTGTACATATGTTTAAAGCTGTGTGGGAAAGAAAGGAAATTTGAGTTCTGCCCTCAAATCCAGGCTGGCAGACCACCGTGAGCAAAAGTGTACATGGTGAGTCTGACAGTGCCCAAGAAACAATTTTTTTAATCCATCATCTGGCTCAGAAATCCAAAGGCTGCAACACTGCCATGTTGCCACACTAATTATTACACCTGATTTTAAGAAAAGGGAGACAGATCCTGAGACAGATGCTTTTAACAACTTTTCCCATCTCTTAGATTTTCACCATTTCCATGTGAAACTCCTGCTCGTATCTTGTTAAAACAAGATTGTCTTCCCTTTAGCACAGGCAACAGGTCTGTTTGATCTAGCTGGTTTACAAGCTGCATGGTTGTCTCTCCTTAAGAAAATGCAATGTAAATATATAAAAAATAATAAATGTAGCATGACGAGAATTAAGCACACAAAAAATCTCTTACGTTTTCTGTAAGAATCCGAAGTCCAGGTTTAAGATCTACACTGGTATTTTCTTCCACTGTGTGACAATAACCACAGAGTTTCAGAGATCTAAACTGATTTTCTAACATTCAGTTCACATCCTCAAAAGCCAATAAACAACTTTTCAAAATTTGTTGGCAGAGATGAAAAAGCACAGATTGTACAAGCACTCTCCTACCCCTACTCAGAGTGGCATATGATTCTGCTTATAAAACACAAATTATTTATCTTCTACAGTATCTCCTTA
>WEIT01042659.1:0-14577 GCA_013389985.1 Dryoscopus gambensis | reverse complement strand
TGGACATGCTCCAGTAGCTCCACATTCCTGCTGGGGCCCCAGAGTTAGGGGGACAGATCCTCTGTCTCTCTTCCATCGTGCCAGCTTCATGGAACCGTTCCCTTCAGGGCCTGCAGCTACACAGAAAGATTGCAACATCAGGATGTCTCCCCAGCTCTGTAGGGACTTGGGCAGGAGCCAAGGGCTTGAGGCATTCAGGGAAGCCTGCTCTGGTAGAGTCCCTTCATGTTCCTTCCCCTCAGCTGAAAAGCTGCCCAGGTTTCACCTCTGCCATCCAAGCACCTTTCCCAAGAGTTCCCCATCCCCTTCCCTAGGAAAGAGCTTGTTCTGGTGGCTGCATTGCAGTGTGGGAGGCAAGTGACTCTTCTCTGTTTAGAAAGAGCATAACCACGTTGTGCACTGAAGAGCTCCGTGTTTGTTTCTTTAAACACAGTATTTTCAAACAACTTCAATCTTGTTCATTGCAGCAGACAGTGCAGCCCTTGGCAGCCTCCATGGGACAGGCGCAGGATGAGCTTTCCTCAGTCCGGGCTGCTCCGGCTCCGAGGGGAGGCACCAGTTCCCACTGCAGGTGTGCACCTCTCCCTGCAACGTCCCACTGGGATCAGCCAACAGTTTGCAGCTCAGGTGTGATGCTGCATCCCACAGCCTGGCTGCCTTGGGATGCTGACTGGTAGCTGTGGAAAATACAGAGTATCAGCACTTTGCACCGTGTGCTAGACCCCAAATTGGTTCTCATTTATAGAGAAGGAGGAAGCCATTGTGTTCAGAGAAGTGAAAGCCAGTGTGATGTTCTCTACTACTTCTGAAAACATTTTCTACAGAAAGCAGTTTCCTTAAAACACAAGCCCCATAGTGGTTGATACTTCCAAAATTGGAGTTTTTCCGCCCTCTTTGGAGACACTGGCTGCAGACAGGTCCAGACATCTGCTCCTCATTTCCTGCTTTACTGTTAAATGTGAGAAAATACAAAATCATGTGGTGCCAAGCAGACTCCCTCAATCCCCTGCCATTTAATTCTCTCCCTTATTACACCAGTGGCTCAAGAGCTCTACATGAAGCACAGAGGCTTCTCCAAAGGGCATCTCCAAAGTAAAAGGCCACATTTGGTTCTAGGGAACCTTCTCCTGAGTTTGGCACTGGTGTCCTTGGCCAGGAGAGAGGGAGTTGGTGGGTCAGTTTGTGTCAGAGCAGTGGCTGAGCTGCCAAGGCCACTGAGGAGAGGTGGGTTAGTGCGAGGATGAGCTGTCATGAGGCAGCTGGGAGCTTTGTCAGGGGAAGGAGAATCCCACCGTATGTCCAGGGCTGGAGTCCTGTGTCAGTGTGTCTGCCTTGCAGCATCAATGCAGGCTGGGTCATCCTGAAAGCTAAATGTTCCTGCTGCCTCTTTCCAGCAAGCCTCTGGGATGGAGGACAGTACTGTGGGTAGACAAGGATGCTGTCAGTACCTGTTACCAGGCCCTGCTCTTGTGTCACCAACTCCTGAGGCCTTGGGAGCTCCTGAATGTGCTTCCCATGAAGTGGAAATCATCAACATTCTCATCTGATCCACTCTGGCATCTTTCTTTCAGATCAGATACAGGCTCCTAGCTCTCACTGACTTTCCCTTTTAATTCTCAGTCTTCACCTTATTTCAAGGAATACGAATCTCCTGTAACAAAGAGTTCTTCTTTCACAAAGGACCAAAATAGCAAAAATTGCCAGCACGGAAACTCCCTGAAGGAGATGGGAGGTATTCTGGGCCATTTCCTGTTTGTTTAGGACACAGCTCACATTCTCTTTATATATTGTTTTGCATATAAAGCTTTGCAGGTTCAAGGGGCTTTTTGCCTTCAAGAGCAATTCCCCAGGCATTAGTCATATATTCCCTCCACCTGTGAGGACTGTGACCCTGTGCACAGCTCAAGCTGGTTGTAAACAGCCCTGGCAAAGCTGTGGGTGGGAAATGCTGGAGCTGCTTTCATGTCTCTCCTGGGTAAAATGGGACCTGGCACTCTGACCTGTGGTGGTATCTGTGGTTTGGAGCAATAAACCAAGTTCCGGCCTAAGGGTTGCCAGTGAGCAACCAAAGGTTAGGAGATGACATCAGATCAGGCTTCTGAGCGTGCCTGGTGCCTGTCACCAGCATCTCCAGCAGACCTTGTTCTCCTTTGGTGTGCACCAAGACCAGCGTTTAGGTAGCAGAACATCTATCCCGATACAAAATTGTCCTTAAAGCAGAGCAGGAGCTGGAGGCAGAGAGCCCAGACTCCAGCATGGACACTGAACTGTCTAGCATGACATCCTTTTGTGGGTCCTGAGTGTCACACCTGGGGCAGTGCTGGAAGGCCCAGAGGTTGCAGGACGCCCTGTTGGTGCCCAGTGCCCAGTGCCCAGTGTGTGGTCCCCCTGCCCACACTTCATGGCAGGAGCACAGGCGAATGTGTGTGACTGTTTTTCCTTTGTCCACGTTTCCAAGCCTTCCTCAGCCACACTGTAGTTACACACGGGGGAAAAAACCACCCTTTTCCTGTTATCTGCTGCTTTTCTTTGGTGCTGTAGCACCCTTCAGAGAGCCTTTGGATGCAAAGTGTAACCTCAAGAAGTCTCCTAAGGAGGAATGGGGACAGGCTGGGATAAGCTGGCCCTGATTTCAGGTTACTCAGTTTTTCTGCCCTTTCCCTGAAGGCTGGATGTCCCTGACTCGCCGGGTTGCACACTCCATCGCTTGGATGCTGCAATTCATCTTTGTGGACTGGGACTGCTCCTGTAGGTGGTCATCTGCCTGCTTGCACGGATCCACATCACAGTTTAATCTACAGGTCCCAATCTACACTGAAAAACAACCTGCTATTCCTGGAAACTAAAGTGAAACTAAATCAATTTGAGAAAACAAGTGCCCAGACAATTCCTACAGTAACTAAAGAAGCTGAAATCTGTTGAAGGGAAGATGCACTCAGAGAAGTCCTGAGATCCTTCACTGTCAGACTCACACAATGCCTGTGGTTTACCACTAGTTATATCAGGAATATCTCCTGGAATACATCAGATCCTCTGACTTCAGAATCTTCAATGCTGCAAGACCTCAAAGAAGTGCAGTAAGGGTCTGCCACTGGTGTGGAGAGCAGTTGTGGGATGGGAGGGTGGTATATGAAGTGGGTTGGGAGTGATGGTGCCACTTTACTGCCAGCTGCAGCCCAGGTTTGTCACTACTCATTAGAGCTGCCTGCTCCTATCGGAGGCAGTTGCTGTGCTGTGTCCTGCTTTTGGTGGGAAATACAGAGCTTGGTGGTGGCTTAGGTCACTTGCCAGCACTTGATGGCTTGTGGTGTCCCACAAAGCCATGCTGAGGCTGCAGCTTCCCTCCAAGCTCCTGCTGTGGAATTTCCTTGTGCAGATGCCACCTCCAAATCCAGCTGCTGAGCTCAAAGGGAGCAAAAGTGACCTAGAGGAGTCCTCTGCCAGGTAAAACACGTCCAGCCCAGTCTGCAGAGGAAAAGCAGCTGCATTATCTGCCAGAGAGCGGTTTGTGCCTTAAAACAACGCCTTTGGCAAGTCATGCCTTTGGCAAACAAAGCACTCCCCCTCCCACTTAGCTGAATGTCAGAGTCCTTCCTCAGTTTTACCTACCTCTGGCAGCAAACCCTTTGCAGAAGAAGCAGAACCTGTTTCTTCAGGGGAGATGTGAGCATGTGTGGGCTGTGCCATCACTTCCAGCAGCCAAGGTGCCCAATGGCTTCAGGCAATGCCACTTCCTGGCACAGAAGTTTCCCGTAAGGCTCTGTGGAGCCTGAGAAAACACCGTTTAGGGAAGGGCCAGAAAACACGCCAACAGACTCAGCGTGTTTTGGCTGGATCAAACAAACTATTTCAAGCCTTAATTATTATTTTATTTCCTTGAAATGGGCTTTTTCTTCTAATATAATAAAAGCAAAAGCTGAAGTCGCAGGCTGGGATTTTCACCAAACGCATTATATGGAAACCTGGGGGTTTTCCATTTTGAAAACTAAAATCCCAAGTGGAACTGTCGGAATTTCCCACAGCACCAAGATGCCAGGTTTCCACCAGCCCTAAGATAACTGCGGCCAAAAAGATTTCAGGAGCAGTCACAGACTCAGTCTTCATCTGTTTGCTGGGAAGAGAAAATAGAAGTGCAGGATGTGGCTGCAGTGTTGGTATGTCTGCTTCTGACTTGGCTTGGGGCTGGTGCCAGAAAGCCTCCAGGCTGCCTGGTTCTTGCAGAGCTGGGGGTCTTGTGCTCCTGCTCTCAGCATCAGCAAGACCCCGATGTCTGAGCCCCTGGGTATATGGAAAATCAGGCTGTCATAGCGAGCACACACTGCAGACGGCACGGCCAGGTCACAGGAGCTGCCTGCAGAGCCACTGGGTCCCTGCCCACCCCTCTCTTTGGTGACATTCCTTAGAGGCAGCCTGGGCTGAGATCAAAGTGTAGTTGATGAACTCATAATCCTGATTAGCAAATTCTGCCTCTTTTGGCCTAATGTCTGCTGTTATAAGATGGCTGCCAAAAAGGAAAGGAATACTTGCTTTTCCATTTGGGGTAATTAATGGGCTTACTGAGCAGCAGGGAGCTGTAGTTGGAGGTGGGGAGAGCTTTACAAGCCTAAGGACAGTGATGCCTCGGCACAGGCCAAGAGACACATTGGTGGGATAGGAGGAGGGAGCAGCCGACCCCTGAAAGTCCCTGAATAATTTGCCAAGCAGTCTGGGGCGGCTCTGCGTGTGTTAGGAAAAGCTGTGTAAGTACATCTGGGGAATTCCAGGAGGCATCCCGCTCCACGGCAGGTCGCTATTCCCGCCCCGCTCCCTCTCTTCCCTCCGCCTCCTGTCGTCACCGTGGACACGTTGAGGGAGCGGCCTAACAACCAGAGCTCTGTCTCGGGGCTTCGTAATCCTGGAATGAGCGGCAGCGGCTGTGTTGCTCCGGAGGATGCAATAAGCAGCCGGGAGTGGGAAATACTGCCGGTAATCCCTCCCTGCCTGCCTGTCCTTCTGCCGACCACGGGAACATGAAGGCTGTCTGTCTCCAGATCCTGCTGCTTCTGCTGTGGGCCCTGTGCCTGGTGACCCTGGCTGGAGGTGAGCCACAGCGCCGCTTGCCCCCCGCCCTCCCCAGGGAACAGCCAGGTTCATGAGGGGGTGGTGGTGGGGCCGGGGAAGGGGGAAGGTGGCACTGCATCAGGCCATAGGGACCTGTGTGGGATGCGGGAGATCTCCGAGCAGGATCAGGCTGGGTTTGGGAAGCGGTGCGGGGGAAGCCTACGGCCGCAGTGCTGGCAGCAGGGACATCCGAGCAGCCCAGTGATGGCTTTTGTCAGGCCTGAGGGCGGATGGGGAGAGTGTCGGAGAGACTTCCTGATAACCTGTAGTAGAAAAAAAAGCATAACGTACTTGTTTCCCCTCTTTTTTCACGTCCCTGGGGACGTGGCAGGAAGACTGCAGCCTGGCCACGGGTGGGTGTCAGAGGAGACTGCACCCTGTCCTGAAGGTGCCCGTGCTGCCATCACCGTGAGGCAGGGGGGCTGTCACCTGCAGTGTGTGTGTGTGTTTGAAGAAATGCTTTCCTGTTCTCTGGACAAAGATCTCTGCCAGCCCCGGATGGTGCTGAGCGGGCTCAGGGCAGCGGGACGTGGTGGGCTCACTCTGCCGGGGCTGGGCTCGGTGTCAGTGGCCCGTGGCACAGGTCAGTGACCGCTGCCCAAGGCGGCACTTCAGCTGGGGCTGCTGCGCTGTCGCACGGGCTCCCAGCACCGCAGGCAAGGCTGGACTTCGTCCAGGACCGGGGGTTGATCTATTCCCACGATGGGAAGGGAGAGGGGGCAAAGAGCGGCTGAGATCTGTCCTGCTGCCACCAGACGGGAGGAGTGAGGACAGCACGGGCAGCTGGGGATGGAGCTTCTCCCTCCTCACACCTCTGGGCAGGTTCTCCAGGGCTGGCCTGAGAGAAGTGGGCAACAGAGACACCAGGCAGCTTACCCTGGGAACCCGCTGCCTGCTTGGCACTGCCTGACTCTGCTCATGGCCAAGCATCCGTTTCCCCTCCATTGAGGAAATCGGGCTGGCTCTGCTGGAAGGCTGGTGGAGCTCCCTGGGTCTTTTGAGGAACTGTGCTGAAGAGCAGATGCAGTGGCTCCTAAGAGCAGTGGTCCTGGGTGGAGAAACTCCCAGATCCCTTTGGCAAAGACTCAGATGCCGCTCAGAGAAGCGGGGCTGTGTGCCCCAGGAGGAGGGCTCCATGCTCACTATGGCACCCTCTGTCCTTGGAACGTGCTTTCCAAGCCCTTCCACTCTGGGAAAAACCTACCAGGAGTTTAGCCAAATGCAAACCATTTGCATTGGTGCCAATAATTGTGAAATCAGTTCAGGGTTCCCAGAGGAACCGGGCCTTTGGGAGCAGTCAGGGACTGCTCCCCACCATACACATCCCTGGCTGCCCACAAGGATGGCCTGGCCCTCTTGTCACTGTGCCTGTTTTGTTGAACTGTGCTCCTGAAAATGGAGGACACCAGCAGAATATCCTCTGGCTAATGAGAGTTAATTGGGAAGGCAGCTGCCCTGAGCAGGGAATTATTGACCCTAAAGTGCCACAGAAGACATTATTGTGTGAAAATATAGTTTTGCTTTAACTTGACACCTAGAAGTGGAAATGGGCTTCTGTAGAGGGGCCACAGGAGTGTTTGCTTGGGATATCTTTGCAACCACTTGTTTCCCCAGTAAATGGTTCAAATAATTCAGAATTCTCTTGTATTGATGCTCAGTCTTGTACCTGGTATCTGGATCATTCCTAACTGAACTGCATAAAATTCACCACATTCACTTGGGAATCAGAGGCAACATTTTGTAAGAGACAGCCTGATTGAAACCAGATACCAGTTCCTTTCTTCACAGGGGCCCCAGATAAATCAGGGCTTATTTTTGTAAGTCTTGCCCCCAGGGATGTCAGGAACAAGTTGGCAGGATGTGTTTCGCAAGTGCCTATTGTGGAGGCTGGAGGTGGATGCAGGCATGAATGGTCCCCAGTGGTGTGGCTGGCCTTGCCCCTTGAAGGGTCAACGTGGGGTTTATTTTTACACTTTTCAAACTGAAAACCATATTTTCTGGTGGAGGTGGAAAAGATGTGTTTGGGAAGCTGCGCTGCTGAGATACCTGTGGGAGTGAAGCATCATTCACCAAAAGGTTCTTTCTCTGCACCCTTTCTCTGAGCCCAGGCTGCATTCAGAGGCTGTGTACCAGCAAGCAGAGAGGCAGGATGCTCACCTGGAGGGGAGGTCCCACAGGAGGAAGAGATAAGACTGATAAGGAGAGGACAGAGCACCCTGCCCACTGGTCTGCATCTCCTGCACCAAGAGCCCTCTGGTGAGGGTTGCAGCAGGTCTTTGGGGGATGAAGAAATGTATCTTCTGGGCATTGTGCTGAAACCAGTCCTCCTGGGACCCAAAGGGGAGAGGACCTGCAGGTCCAGGGGCTTGCACATCCTACAGGACAAGCTGAAATGCTGTCCCAAAAGCCCACAGTTTTCACAGGTTTTTCTTCCCTCAGTTTTCTGGGTATCTTACCACATGTGTAGGTGCTACAAGCAAATTTGGCTTTGTCTTCATCAGGAACTGTCTTCATCTCAGTTTAGCAGGGTTTGGAAACTTTTGTGGCAAGCTTTGGACTCCTCCCTGGAGAAGGGGGAAAAGAAACAGTGCTGGTTTTGAGAGGCCCTGGTAAAAAGCCAGCACTTAACAAGTTGAAATTTTTATTTCAGGGCAACCGAAAGCACCTCTGAAGTGTTCAATAGAGTGCAGAAGTTTTACAAAAACTAAGTTAGCAGAGAAGCAGATCAGGAGCTACCGCACGACCGAACCCAGCTGCAGAAAAGAAGCAATCATGTAAGTGCTGCCCCACTTCCAAGGGGGATCAGGGTTAAATGGATGGGGGAAGGGACTGAGGGACGTACTTGGCAAAACAGGGCAGAGGAACCATGCGGGGAGAGAGCTCATGTGTTTCTCTGAAAGCAGATATTTTGTCTGAAGACAGATTCAGACTTGTGAGCTTGTCTGGGAGTGAGAAAAGCTCCATTTCTTTTTTTTGAGTTAATTGTTTTCTGCTTACACTGAAGTTGACACACCACTGACAGCATTTTGTTGCAGCCCAGGGGGTGGCTCCAAAGTGAAGCTGCTGGGTTGACCTTGGAAAGTGTCACATCACCCAGTAAATCAGAGGGTTTTGCCTTCGTACATGTGTGCCCCAGGGCAGCTGGGGCCTGTGGAGCTTTCTGCCCTGAGTGCAGGAGGAAGACGCTGTGTCCAAGCAGGACAATGCTTTTGAAAGAGAAAAAACTTGGTAGGGGAAATCCCTTCACCCATCAGTCATGTTCAGCTGCTGCTCATTCAGTCACGTATCAGAGGCACCTGCCCTTCCTGCGATGAATCATCCAGACAACACTCGGTGTTTGCTATCTACACACTTTCCCCATAGCTCTGATCACATGAACCAGTGTTTTCTTTATTCAGTAAGTGATCCCTTTTTATTTTCAGATTTACTACTCTGAAGTCCAGGGAGATTTGTGCAGATCCAGGCGAACCGTGGGTGAAGGAGATCAGAGAGAAACTGGACCGGGAAAAGGCCACGGTGTCCCCACTTGCACGTGATGCCACCTTACCAGAAGAGCCCGGTAGTGTTGAGAGACATGTTGGTCTTCCAGAAGTGTCTCCATCTCAAGCCACTGCTCCAACTAGTTTCTTCCAAGGGACTGGGACAACAGTTAGGGAGAGAATACATGCTCCTGCTGCCGGGATAGAGGTGTCCAGCAAGTCCCCACTGGCCAGGCAGGACCCCACCCAGCTCCCTGCAGGATCCACCCCCGTGATACAGGAAGAGACTGCGCACTCCGAGGTCACTCCAGAAGCACAGAAAGAGTCCTTAAATTCTCCTACATCTTCAACAACTGTTACGGCAGGCGTGGACTCCAGCCATCCCACCCCACACCCCACTGTTCAAGATACAGCTTCTCCTAACTCAAATTCAGACCTGATGGCTGCTACTAAAGGATCCGACCAACCTGTACTTCCTACAAATGGATCCCTGGACCCTACAAGTGCCAGAGCCAACACACCAGACACTGCTTCCAGCAGTTCTAGATCAGATCTCCCCTCCATCTGGGACAGTATGGAGACCACAACAGTCCCAGGGACAGCACCACAGACTGCTTCAGTTTCTACTCTAAGCTCCACCACTGCTGTAGACAAAGCTGCTTCTGTCCATACCAACAGGGTTGTTGGTCCCCCTGCAGATGTGTTTAATACTAGCACATTTAATTATTTGTCGCCTGTAGGAAAGCAAGAGCCTTCAGACACAGTAGTTTCCACTCACCAGGCATTCTCAAGTCAAGCCAGAGTGCAGATGATCACAGTCAGGCCAAACAATCTGCCTCTGCCCAGCTTCTTGTCGAAGTCTCAAATGCACTTTGTCATCCCGGTTTCTGTGGTATGTGGACTGATGGCTAGCAGTGTTGCCCTTGTATGGCTGTATCTGAAGTTTGGAGTCAAACCAGAAGAAATGTCAAGAGAAATGGTACAGGGCTTGCTCTACCAGCAGGCAGGACATCAAGATAACGTCTATCCAATGGAGGTAATCTGAATGCTTCATGGCATGGACATTTCTGGCCTCAACTGTGTGTGTGTTGCTGCAGGAAAGCTGTTCATGCTGAAGTAGGAAGCAAGCCTGGGAATAACAATCACAGAGAAAACTGATTTTTTTTGTAGAGCAGAATGTCCAACAATATATCTACTTCACTGTCGACCAATCAGTGTTTTGGAAATAAGGGATACACTTCTTTTCTACTGGCACTGTTATGTACAAAGGCTGTGGCTGTTCTATTGCTGTTGGTGGCTCTTTGCCAGGTGATGTGATCTTCCAAGTCGCTGCTGGGAATTTTTGTGTGGTTCATCATGGCCCAGCCAAGAAGCCACTCACCCACCCACGCTGCTGGACTTGGGCTCAGCCACCTTGAGCAATCTTAACACCAAACCCACACAGCTTGCACTTAAACTCCCTGCTGCTTTTCTTTGCACTTCAGATCTCTGCTCTGTCAGACCAAGACCGACGCTGGTGGCCAGCTGGGTGCTGCCTCTCCTTGGGCTGATTGAATTTACTCTCATGCCTTTCTCTTGCTGGAGACACGAGGGATAGCCCAGCTTTTCAGAAAGAGGTGACCAACACTGCATCTGATGGGGGGACTGAAGGTCAGTGCTACAGATCTCACGTTCAGAGAAGCTGGAAACCCACAGTCTCTCTCTTTCAATCAGGCCCTTCCTTTTAGCAGCTGTGGGCATTTCTTCTTGCAGATGAATTCTGAGAGCTGGTTCTCGGCAAAACAATGCAATAAATCCCTTCTGCCAGCTGATGCACCCTGTGTCCAGCTGCATCCAGCACTGGGGCGGGATAATGCTGATGAATCTTCGCAAATGGGAGAAAACAAAAAGTCACCCAATAATTTTGCTATTCCTGTATTATCACTGGAACATTTTTGCTGTTCTCTTCAAGCACAAAACCCAGGAAATACTCTTGGAGGAGCTAAAGGCAATTCTGGATTTAGTCATGAAAGAATTACTCTACCACAGCAAACATAGCATCCTTTTGATCCCATGTTCTCTCTAGAAATAAGCACATTTGCTGATCCACAAAAAACAAAAAGCACAAAATGCCTGTTCATAGTCCTACACTTCAGCCACATTTTAGTTTTTCCATTTTGGATAGCACTGATCACCAGGCTATGAAAGCACAGTAACAGAGCAAGGCTTTTTTTAACCCCAAATTGAGTTTGATTTTTACACATCCTGACATTGCTGTACATAAGTCTTATGATTTATCTGTGGTCAGGTCCTGAAAGCCCTTATTAATGTTTGACTTCAGGATGAATTCTGCTGGAGCGTGCAAAGGTCTTCGTGATACGATGCTTTGTAAGTAGATACGTATCAAGGGTCACATCCTAACCAACCTCGATGAATCAGATCCCTCGGTATAAATACGCATGCAGGAAATGAAAGGAAAAGCATGATAAGCAAGGTCATCAAAAATGATGGGCCAGCTGTAAAGCAGAGCTCGAGGAATGTGGCCTGTTAGATCTGTCAGATTGCACCGTCAGGGCATCCATCCAGCCCTGCAGGAGGAGAGGACAGACCATGACTGTGTTTGCTTTCTGCCATCACACATCCCTTACTTCTGCATTTTGTTGACTTGAGAGAGGGAAGCCAGGGATTTATCTCAGCCTTTTCAAGTACAGGATGCAATCAGATTAACTGCAGTGATGAATTTGGAGTGAAATCCTTCCTTGTGCAGCAGCCCAGCTGTGGGACTCTGCTTGGGTTGATTTTCCTAGAGGGTAAAATGGGCTGTCAGTGCCACCTCCCCGTGCACCCCACTTGTGCACAGCTGGAACTCATGAGGTGATGTACTGTGGCATTATTTTTATATGAAACACTAGAAATGTTATTTTTGTAAAAAAATTTTATAGCTTTTTGAATGTACATAATGTCCTGTCTGAGCTGCTTGGAGTCGAGACCTTTTTGGCAGCACTGGAAAACACCGTGCCTTGTTTGTTTTGTTGCTGGTCGTAGATGGCTTGTGCATATCCACGGGAGCTGGACCACTCTCCAGGCCCTTCAGGAAATGGAGTGGACTGCAGGTGAAGTGCTTGTCTTGGAGCAGTGCTGGGGAGATGGATGTGCACCAGTCAGATCACTTGGAGTGCCACCAGTCTGTGAAAGGACACTGCTTTCAGCTCCACCACCAGCTCCCACCGTCTTCCAGCTGCTGGGATCCCACTGGGGCTCATCAGCAGGAGCTGCTTCTCCAGGCTGGCCCTGTCCTCGTGCTCTCCCTGCTCCCCTCTCCTGTCCCTCAGCTGTTTGCAGGCAGGGTGCTGGCACCCTCACAGGCGACAGGTGAAACCCAGGACGGGGGGACACCGCTATTCCTCTCTCTGCAAGTCTGGGAGGGAGGGAGGATGGAGCCTGTGGGTGTCACCCATTTCTGGGGGTTAAAATACCACTTGCTGTAGAGCACAGTGACTGTTACAAGCTCCAGTTCACTTGTATATTGAGTGTGTGCAGGAGATATGAGCTGTACATCTTTATAGAAGCACAAGTAATAAAGTCCATATGTTAAAAGCTTTCATCCTTGGGAGAGTGAGCCCTGAGCTGGGTTACCAAGCCTGGTCCCTGCAGAGATGAACACCTATGACTGAGCACTGTGGAAGGCATCCCAGCATCACCAAGAGGTGGCAAAGCCAGCACAGCTGGATGTGGCCAGGCTATTGCTCCATCTCCTTCAAGGGTTTTGGTCTTGCAGATGTTTGCAGGAAATAGATTTCCTCACAAGGATTTGTAGTTCCCATCCTACTAAGGCAACAGAGAAAACAAACAGCTGGGGTTTTGCTTTATTTAAGCAAAGCTATGGCCAAACAGCAGCTCAGAGACAACAAACGTTATGTTCCAAGTCTGTTCTGTAAGGAGGCAAGAGAGCAAGGGCTGAGATAGGACCTTTCCCACTCCAGCCAGGGCTTGGGCTACCCTTATGTGCCACTCTCTGGTGCTGAAGAGGAGAGGTGGGAAAGGCAACTTGGTGAAGGAGTCAGTTCCCAGGGGTGTGCCTGGAGTCAGCTGGGAGCTGGCAGGAGCAAGAGGGTCAGGGATGAGCATCTTCCATTCATTTCAGGAGTGCTCGGTCCCGACCATCTCTCAGTCCCGTGCCTGTCTAGGTGGATGCAGAAGTCAATGAAAATTTCCTGCAGCTGAGTCACCAGGCCAGAAAGGTCATTTAGGGGATAAAGAAACGCTAAGGAAACGAAAGCACTTTTTTGTTTTTTTAATTTCGTTTCTCCTGTCTGTTGTGGCGAGGGCAGGCAAGGAAGGAGGAGTTGGTGCAAACAAGCCAGGCCTGACAGGATGAATCATTTCCTATAATTTCCAACAGGCAGAGCTGGCGCCAGAGGGGCTGTTTGGGGGCTGCTCCTCTGGAGTTTCAGGTGCCCAGTCCCTGGGTTTGGGTGGCGCACACTCCCTGGCTTTGCTGGTGTTGGTGTCTGGCAGTGCAGGGAAAGACCCTTTGCCAAGGTCTCTCCACACACCTTCCCCTGCTTCTCCTGGAGCTCCGAGGGCTGCCTCAGGGGTAGAGTTTGGGATAACTACTGCCAGATCTGTTCTGCTCAGGGAGGACAAGGGTTGCATTCTGCACCTGGTGTGAAAGGTATGTGTCCTGCCTTGAAGTTTCCCTACAGCCCTCCGGAGATGGGGGACCCATGGTCATGAAGTGACCTTTCTCAGCCCTTACCAACCCACATGTTTCATTTCCAGCTCCACAACATCTCCACCGTGTCATTAACAGCTGTTTTGATTGACCTTGTGAGAAGGAGTAGTCACTGGGGCTCCACACGGGCTCACCTCCATCCCTTCATGTCCCCACAGGATCCATCAAATGTCAGGCCTTGAGGGCACTAATTGGCCATAATAATCCTGACTAGCCTCATCTGTGAGTGGACTCACCCCCACAACACCCCCCAACCCTCTGCCCAAGCCCCAGGAACTCTTCTAAGCTCAGGCTTGAGCCTCTGGTCCCTGCTGTGTTGTGAGTGCTGCTCTGATGTCCTGGCTCTGATCCAGTCTCTAGGACAGACCTTGGATCTATGCTGTAGGTATCTTGTCCCCTGGCTGGATGGACCTGCTGGTGTTGGAGCCCTGTCTCTGTCCCCATTTCCTGCTACTGCTGAGAAGATTCCCCCAACCTTCCCAAATGGGTTCTGGATTTGGTTCCTTACGTTGATGTGCCTGGGCCATTGATGGAGGCTCTGACCCCTGTGCTCAGACCCCGTGGGCTGTCACCTCTCTGGTGAGGACACTGCCTGTGCTGGGATCACCCTTGGCTCCTGGCTTGCCCCCTCCCACTGCTCCCTGCAGTCTGGACCTGGCAGGGAGACACCTCTGCCATTATCTCCTCCAAGCTCTGACTTCTCCCCAGGGCGATGTGTGAGGTGAAGCAGAGATGCTACCGCTCTCGTTTGGGCTGTGATTTATGGCATGCCTGTCCCTGCTCAGCACGGCTGTTTTCCTGTGAAATGTTGCACAAGGACTCTCATGCCTGGGGCAGCTTCTGGTGAAGCTGGTGCACCACCACCTTCACACTGCTGGCTCAGCAAAAGGCAGGGTGTCCCCCGGCTGCTTTGGCTGTCAGGGTGCACAGCTGCTGTTCTGCTGCGTGGCTGTGGCTCTGCTGGGCTTTGCATTTGCTTAATCTCCACTTTTATGAGGATTGTCTCCCTGCTGCTGTCACTGCAAGGGCTGCTCTTGTTGCTGAATTAACCAGAGGTGGTTGAGACCTCTTTGGTGGCTGTCCCCGGTGATGGAGGAAGTCTCATTTCTTGAGCCTTCAGAATTCACCCTTGAATTCTGCCATGAAGCAAATAATTAAAAAAAAAAAATAAAAAGATTGAAATAAGTGATAGTCACCCTTCAAGTGGGGATATGATGTCAGCTTGCTGACTCTGACCATAACCCCATCGCAAACACATTTTCTTTACAATATCTAGGTACCTTA
>WEIT01042568.1:0-21508 GCA_013389985.1 Dryoscopus gambensis | reverse complement strand
ACACACACACACACACACAGCTTATATAACTTCTTAAGATACAAGTCTTGCTTAAATAACTGAGATGTATTCCAAGGAACCGAGATTTAAACTTTGCATGTGTTTCTAAGAGCTGTGTGTTACTTCTTTATCACTTCTATACTAACAGAGGAAAGATTTGTCAATTACCTGTTTCTTCCTAGTCTTTTGAACAAAGGCTCTCTGAAGAGTGGAAGTGTAGCTCTTTTCCCCTGTGATTATTTGCTATGGAATTTTATTTTACAGTAGTTGCAAGCTCATCTTGATTTAGGATTTGTAGGAGAAAAAAATACAAAGGACTAATTTCTAACTCATAATGCACTGCTTACTGACAACATACGAATGATTTTGCAAGCAATTTAATTTTCCCTTCCTGTTCTATAAAGAATTTTTGTGTGTGTGTTCATTCAGCAGCTGCAATTTATGGCTGAATATGGCAGCAGTACCATAGAATATTTTCAGGTTAAGAAAGTTATATTTATTGGCTCTTTTGATGGAAATAAAAACCTTTAACTGAGTCCCATCTTATAAGCTGTGCTATGATGCAGTTAACTCATAAGAGGTCAGAGCTTTCTCTTGAATCTACCTAAATATATATATAAAAAAATAGTTTAAATGTATTTAGTGTGTCTGGGACATGTTTTCCAGTCCAGAGTGTAGAAACCATTAACGCACGGCTACTACAGCATCCCTAAAGTGCCACAGGATGGCAGCCTTTCAGAGCAGTGCTCAGTTACCCTGTGAAAAATCCTGCAATTCATTTTCTGCCTGAAAATTGATGAGCGTGCTGGTGTACTTCTTTGTCACAGAAACCACTGTCCAGCTGCATCATACTGTGTTTTGTCTGGGTGGTCACGGAGCTTAAAAGGTTGTTCTCTGTGGCGCAGTCTGCATTTTAAGCCTGAAGCTGAGATTAAAAAACAAGGGCAGTCAAATATGGGTGTGGAATTCTAGTTCTGGGTTTTCTTCTTTAACCTTCGCTGTCCTTAATGGAGTCTGGAGGGTTAACCTCTTTTTCCTCTTGTGTGTGATGGGTTGGTTTGTTCCTCACTCAGATCCTTCAAGTACTTTCAATGACATTTTGTTTAAGGAGAGACTGCAACCTTAAACAGTAGTTTGAATAAGGACAGCCATTATTGTGGGTGGTATATGAAAAGCAATTATTACTGTTGGTTGTTGCAGAAGAGATTCCTGCATGAGTGCAGGTCTCTAAGATTACCACAGACCGTGAAGGAGTTGTGTTCAGATGGAGCTGACTGCCTCCATAAACTCTGCAGGACTGTGTGACCTCAAGATTTATACAACTTTAATACCCACATAAAGAATTAATCAGTTCCACACAGGTTTGCAGCTGTGTTCATAGGATAAAAATTGCAAATGTTTTTTCAATCTTGATCTAAGATTCCTTAATACATAATTGTGATGTAAAAGAGTAGCTTTGGGGTTACCTTGGAGTTGATGATTGCATCAATTGTGAAAACTCAGTCCTTTTGAAATGAAAACAATAAATGCTTCCACATAAATCAACAGAAGTACCTGGAATTGAATTATCTTCTGAAGCAGATTCCTGGGTCACATCAAAAAATGTGTGACCAGCAGGCTGAGGAAGGTAATTCTGCCCCTCTACCCCACTCTTGTGGGACCCCCTCTGGAGTGCTGCATCCAGCAGGTCTAGATTAGGTATTAGGAAGAAATGTCTTACTGGGAGGGTCATGAGGCATGGACACAGGCTGCCTAGAAAAGCTAGGGATTCCCCATCCCTGGAAGTGTTCAAGAACAGGTTGGATGGGGCTCTGAGAAACCTGGTCTAGTGGAAGGTGTCCCTGCCCATGGAACAGGATGATCTTTGAGGTCCCTTCCAGCCCAAACCATTCTGTGATATTATACTGGACCCAAGCCTCATTTTAGGGCATCAAGGCACATTGATCTCGTCTTTCCCAAAGTCGTCTTACACATACTGTGTCTCCTAAATACGGCCCAGAATTTTTTTTCCCTGTTATAGGGCATGACAGAATATTGCCAGCTGCTTACATTTGTTCCAGCAGGGCATCATCCTCTTGAGTTGAGCTTCCTTCAGAGGCCCATCTCGAGCACCTCAAAGTGAGCGTGCAGGACAACGTAATGGATCCGTGTGTATTCCGCAGGTACTTGTTGCCCACAGCCAACCCCTCTGTGGTGGAACCTGCTTGCCGTGGATTCTAAAATAAGGCAATTATGTATGTTAATGGGGATCAAAGGAGAAGTGGGGCCAAACGCACAACTGTAATGTATAAAGTTTTCGTGGGCTTCATGGGATTATTTTGATTGAGTTAGTCTAACCACAGTTTATGAGCCAAAGTCTCAGTTTGCTTTGGTGTACCAAAGGGTGCAAATCATACTTATGCTTATAGCAAGCACACTGTGCAAGCACTGACTTGCAGTCATAAAATCAGTGTCTAGGTTCACAGCAAAACCCAATGTTTTATTAAAATAAGGACATAAAAAATTAAACAATCTCAGAATTTTTCCCATTATTAACATTTTCTGTGAAGAAACTCTCTCAAAACGAGATGACTGCTTTTATTCTTTGCCAATTCAGTTATGCTAATTTTAGATGTAATTTCTTATTGTTATGACTACTATCTGAGTTAGGATGTGTTTCTTTCTGTACTTTCCTTTGGGATTTGTTTTCAAGAGGTCTGCAATTTGAAGAGAAAATGCGGTGAAACATTAATAGGCTGCACTGGATGTGGGGCAGCACACAAGTGCCATGCTGTACTGGCATTTGGGTTTTTGTTTTGTAGTTCTTGCTTGAGTTTTGAGGAGAGGTTGTAACCAAAGCTGGGCAGTGCTCCCAGACTAAGAAAACTCTAAGAAGTCTCAGTATTTAACCGAAATAGGGTGAAGCCTGTGCTTCAGCATAGTTCTGTGACCCTACAGGTTCTACCACACAGAAAAGTAGGACCTTTTAAAAACATAAAAGTGTGAGGCAGCTGCTCTGCCTTCTCCATCCTGGTCATTTTCCAGATCCCCAGCTCACCTACCACCCATGTAGGAAGGTGGTTCACAATTTGTATTGCACCTCAATTACCAACAAACCACAAGCCTTTCTTAACTTCCAAGGCTTTCTGAATGCCCTCATGGGTCAGCTGGGAGTAACAATAAAGGCAGGATTTTCTACCTTTTAGCTTCCTGCCTTCCTAAGAAAAAAGATTTCTCTCAGATGAGGAATATTCTGAGGGGTGGATATTTCTGGCCCAAACATCCCCCAGGTACTGCGCCATAAATCCAGGTGCTGCATTCCATAGAAGCACTGATTATATGGTAGGTATAGCATCAATTTTAACATAAATGGATTGGTTCTTTTCAAGTAGCTCAGACACATTTTCAATGACTAGTTCAGCCCTTCGCTTACATGATCAAGAGAAGGAAAAAATGAGTCATCTCATTTTGAGAGTTTCTTCAGAGAAGGAAAAATTCTGCTGTCTTAATGGTAGTGTATGTATTATGCTCTGTGGACAGGCAAAAGAAAAAGAGGAGTGATAGAAGGATTCAGTAGTTGGGATTGTTTCATAACATGAGGGAGTTTGAAGAGAGCATATGAGAAAAGCCAGAAAGGTGCTGTCAGAATCACTGTTTCTCTTTTCCTATTTCTAAAGAATTCCATGTAATGATGTGTGACACAGTCTATCCTAGAACGTAATACCAAGTTAGCCTATCCTTCAAGTTGGTTTCCCCACCCCCCACTGACTGATTATATAATGCCTTAGAACAGTAGTCCCCAGTCTCCTAAGAAATGCAGAGTAAGTGGATATTTGATTACTTTGAGGGATATCCTGGTATGTGTATTGTGAGAAACCTAAATAAAGTAGAGATTGAGTGCTCCAAGGGGTCAGAAAAACAGGAATTGGTATTCATCTAATTTAGGTTTCAAAAAAATAGTAACCACATATTTCTCATTTACTTTAAGAAAACTGTTTATTTAAGTAAATTGATAATTAGCTCTGTATTTCTTTATTAGTGCATTTTTTTGTCTTTGTTTTTGGAGCATTCTCTTCAAATCTTAAATGAATTCCTCACAGGGTAGTAGTTCCCTGTTTCCCTTCTGAGAGCTTGGAATTGCAAGGAGATGCCACTGTCTGATTTAGGATTGAGTCGTAGATACTAGCCTGCTGTAATTAGTAAGTAACATAATGATGCCTTATAGGCAGAAACTGGAGAACCTAACTTATTTCTTGTCACTGTGTGGAGGAAAAAAAAAAGGAACCCCAATTGCAACCCTTTAGTTCTGGAGAGATTATCCACAGCATTACGAGTGTATTGTGCCTGGAATTTAATTAACCCCTTGAAATTATTTAGAAGGGCAAATACGTGCAAATATAGATCAGTGCATTTAAGTGAAGTTTAAATTAATCTCTGCACGAGAGTATTGCCTTCAAAAACTCTTAATAGTCATGCAGATATTTTATTTTTTCTGAGTTGTGTTTTAGCCAGAAGTGTAAACAAATGAGTTCCAACCCTGTTCTTGGGCAGGACTGTATGTGGTCAATAGTTGCATTGCCATTCAGTTTCAAGCAATGGAACTAGCAGAGACTGTGTGAATTATTTTTTCCCCTGTTCAGATTAAGAAAAAAACCCCACCATGCTTCCATTCACAGTGAAGAATTTGTCTACATCTGTCACTCTCTATTAATATACTGCCATTTTTTTAAAATGTTAGCTTCACTTGAGGCATTTCCAGTGACAAATATACAACTGTAGCCAATTCAAGAAAAGCAACTGGTATAAACTGTCATTCTTTCTGAGCCTAATTTGCACCTTAATTAACTGTGTGTCTGTCCATAGCTCCGTGTAGTCCTGCTCTTTGACAGAGCATGAAGTGCTATGGTGCTAGAAATAAATAATAAAGTCTTCTGCAGGTTAATACATGGTGCCAGCTAATGCTTTCAAGACTTCAAAAATATTTTAAAATCACCAGTTGTATTGTGAATGTTTTCTTATGAAGTCAGGGAAAAGATTTTGGACAGCATTATGAGTTCTGCATCTTGAAGAAGGCAGTAAATTGAGGAACATTTTCAGTCCTTTCTTCACCGTCTCAGCTCTTGAAGGTGCTTCTTGCTGGTAGTTTACTGAAGCAGGCTAGAGCTTCTGTGTACATCCTGTATGATCACATATTGCCTTGTTATGCTGATTTTTGAGTCAAAAAAATGCCTTTCTGGCTTCATGCTCCGTGAGTAAAAACCAGAATGTTTAAGGTTACTTACTAGTTTGGTATCATTGTTTTTTAGACTTCAGTTCCACGTGAAAGCCAAAACACCAGGCAGGCTGAAAATTGCCACCTCAAGTGTTTCTGTGCAGACACAGAATGGTAAAGCACAAACAACACACCTAGTTTAGAATAATAAATTACTGATGGTACTGACGTTGTCGTAGCTGCGCTGCCATTGGTGAAAAGGTATTTCCCTGTGTTATTCCCTGTGGTGAGCAAACAGTGTGAGCTTCCCAGGTGTCTTGTACTCGGCCATGCACTGCATTTTTATACTTTTCTGGCTGAACTTACTTTGGGAATCCAGAGTGCACAAGCACAAAGCTTTCCTGGTTTTCCCTCTAGGGAGGGAGGGAGAGAGGGAGGGATGTGGCCCCACAGGGAGCTCCAGCTCTGGCCCTCCCCTCACACCGCTGCTGCCAAATGCTGGAGTCACTCTTTTAGGATGAAAAAAGGGCTAAAACAGGCCTAATTCCCCACGTGTCTGCCAGGAGCACAGGTGTGAGGAGTGTGGGGGAAGGTTTGTGTTTTAACCTTCAGGCTCTTTTTTTTTTTTTTTTTTTTTTGGGCTTGATAAACTCCCTTCATAGAGATCCCCCTCCTTAGAAGAGGCACACGTATTGTTTGTGCTTTCAGCAAGTCACAGATGCTGCCTCATTTGTAATAAATACACCTTTTTTTTTTTTTAACCTTTAGGTTCTCTGCAAGAAGCAGTTTGTGATGCTATAAAAATATGTGTGTATCTCAGATGTGTGTATCTCAACACACAGATGAGACCAGGGCATCCCACAACAGAGCTAAATGGGAATCTGAGGAGAACATTATCCCCGCCACCTACCATGAGGTCAGATACTCCTGAAAGTTTTCTCTAATTTTCCTTCTTCACAAGGGCTGTGGTTGAGAGAACATTTGCATTCAGGAGAAGCTCTCAGCAGGTCCTGGACATATACAAGAGGTTTGCATTGTTTTTCCTGCGACTTTTAGGAAAAAACCCTCAACAAAACAAAACCCTGATTTTTCTTGAGGTGCTGACCACATAGTGAATAATGACTGTGCTTTTACTAAGTGTTATAACAGAATTGGCTGATAAAATTGTTAATAATTTTATCTGGTGGTATTCTCTGAGATACTCTTTGTTTTTGTAATCTTGGTCTATATGTCTTCCACAACCAAGTCACATTCCTGATTATGCAAAAGATAAATTATTTATATTTTGGTTTTGAAGCTTTTTAGGTATGATTCTATCTTCCTTTAGAAAACTGTTGTGTTTTCCAGTTTGTGGAATTTTTTTTTATTTGTTGCTTCCATAGTTCTGATGCACTCCAATTCCAGTACTTTCTATTTCATGTTGAGAAGGCAGTTTAAGCTTTTTTGAGTCCTATTTCAACTGAAAGAGTCTTGGACTTTTGCAGGATTATCTCGTGAAAGCTTTTTCTTTAGAATTACTAAGATTATCTTCCTAGTCTTCCCTCAAGAAAAAGGTTTTCTTATATCTTGTGTATTCATTCAAGCAAGTTTAAAAATAATTTGTTTTACTAAAATAACACCATGTGTTTTCAGGACCTTGACACCAAAACCCACTAAAAACATGAATCTGATAGCCCACAGCATTTCTTTTTCTTATTTTACCCTGTATACACATGTATATGAAAATTCTTTTCCCTTAAAGGTTTCAAAATTATTAGAAGGACTTCTAATGGTAACATGACTATCACTTTCAAAATAATTCTTTCTGTTCTTATTTGTTGGAGGTAATATAAATGATTGTTTAAGTGGAAACTAAAATAACCCCCCAGGTTCAGAGTTATGATTTTGCAGTATACTTTTTTCAGGAGGTTTAGTTAAGCTGTGTCATTTAGGGGAGAATTCAGGTGCCAGAGATGGATGGGATTTCATATTCAAACCTTTAAGGGACTGCCTGGTTTTACTGACAGGCAGATGTTCACAAAGCAGTATTTTTTGTAAAATGTTTCTGTCTGTGTGCAGTGACTTTTTAATGTAATTGTTGTCTCATTTTAGAGGCAGTGCAGCAGTTAATTTAGTCAGGCCCCAACAACAGTGTTTTGTTATGCCAATGTAATTCTACAATGTCGACATGCAATAGCATTAGTCTTATTCTGAGATGTGTTCATTTTTAATCCCTGCTATTATCCCCGAATATTCAGGTTTCTAGCCTGCTTATCAGTTTTCTTTGAATGGTCTTGGGAGTCTCCAGGTTTTGAAAGAAGCCTGCCACATAATCTGCCTTTTTATCCTGCTCAGTTAGCGATTTAAATGCAGAAAGAGAAACTGCTTACACTGAGCCACCACAAATACAATAAATAAAAAAACTCCCACAGATAATCACGTGCAGGTAAAATTTACCAAGAATCTTGCATCCTGATCTTTGGGTAGGTTTGTAACTGCAACTCTCTTTTTGATTGTTATTATTCTCAGGATAAAGTTGGATCAAAGAGATTTTCTTTCAACAGTGTGTACTTGCCTTTTATCTGCATTAGAAAATAAGTGTGAATAGTTACCATCATATCACTAGTTACTTGTATGCACACTTCTCAGACAAAAGTGCCTTCTATGGTGTCTGAAACACCAAACACTTTGTCCTTGAGACTGACCTCTCGAAGTAGAGTGGTTATGAACGTGGGGTTGGATACAGCAAGGGCAAATCAGTCAGAGCTTCCCCTGTCTAATCCTACAGATAAGTCGTAGGGCTGAATGCAGTGACTTCTGTGCCACCCTTATGTGTTGAGATTTCTGAGTCCTCTGCCTCCACCCACCACAGACTGTAGCGTGAGGGATTCTGCTGCTCCTCTGAGAATTTGTATATAAGTGGCTGTAAATCCCTCTGGCAAAATCAATTTGGGCAGAGTTAAATAAATGAGAGCCTCTTGGTGATAATGCATTTATTGAAAGCATATTTTAACGGTTTGTTCAAATAAATACATACTGCTGAACATGAAGAGTAACCAAAACCCTAAACATTTGCTGTTCACCCATGAAAGAATAAATTTTAGTTCAAAGTTCTAGGTAGATCTGGTTCTGTTGGCTGTACTCCCTGTTCCCTGTACAAGGCTTTTGCACTCAAAAAATGGAAATGGCAGTGTGCCATGCACCACATATTAAAATTGCACTGTTATAAAAGCAAGGAAAAAGCACTTTACAGCACTTTCACTTATCATTTAGTGCCAGCTGGCAGTGTGGGATTGGAAAGGCTATTGGTTAGTCTTTTATATTTGGTCTTGCTTGCTGTGTGATAAATAATAGGTCTATCTTCCCTGACACCTTTTATCTAGGATCTTGAACTGTTTCAACTCTGCCTGTGGATGGGAAGGGTTTAATTAAATAGGCCCTTTGCAGGTGCTGTATTTTACAGGCTTGTATTATACAGTTTCTTTACATGACAGTGCTGATGCACCCACAGGTGTTGGTGCCGGCGAATCTGTGGAATGCTGCTTGCAGTGTGCACCCGTTCCATTGATCGTAATCAAGACTAAATGAAAAGATGAAGCCCCATGTGCTCTAGAAGCACAGCCCCCAGCCTATGCAAACAGAGGATTTTTTTTAAATAGCTAAAATTTTTAAAACAGATGCCTTGATGTTTCCATCCTGCTCAAGAGCTGCCTGTATTGAGGAGTACCCGCAGTGCCAGTAGCTCAGTGAGCAGGTGCAGTGGGAGCTGCAGGCTGTGTCCTGGGTGGGGGCAACAGCTGGAGCCGCAGGCAAGGGGCTGTGACCTGCCCAAGGGCTTGAAGTGCCACTGCTGAATTCAGTGGGAAGCTTTTCCTTCCTTCATGTGTTCCAGAGCAGCCCCTCAGTGCCTTGTACAGAGAGAAGTGAAGGTGTGCATGGACTCGGAGGTCTCACATACAGCAAGAAGCAAGGGAGTACAAAGGTGATGACAGCAGTGGTTCAAGGTTCTCTAATTTACCTTTATATACACTTATTTGTATAGAGTGCGTGTATGTGTGGAAAGACAGTGGAGAAGTGGGAGAGTTTGTGGTGAACCTGCACTATATTCCATGTTGTGCTGGGATAAAAGGAGAAGGTCAGTGATGTAGGCCAGCTTAGACCCAAGGCAGAGCTCCTTTTAATACCCATGGTGATGCTGTGTGTAATGTACTATGCAGGAACATCAGGGAATATCTTGGAGGCCTCTCAGTGCTACCAGGTGACGGCATCTGGCCCAAAGCTGATGTGCAGTCACAGCCATTCTTGGGGAAAAACAGAAACCTGAAGTCTCTCTTCCCACAAGTGGAAGTCAAATTATACCATACTCAGCTGTAAAGAAACGTCTTTTGATTTGTGTAGGAATCAGAAAAATTCTAAACCATGTATATAATAAGATCATTGGAATATAAATATAGCTTTAAAATTATGGTTGATCATTTGAAATCCTACTTGATGCCCCTGCCCATGATGATTTTTAAGGCCCTTTCCAAGGCAAAATATTTTAAAATTCTATGATATAAATAATTTGGAGCCTGAAATAGAAATTATTGAATCTTCAATCTACTTCACTGTAATCTTTACTGACTCGAGCACTTCTTTCCCATGTTGAGACTTGTGCAACGTGAGGAAACAGATTTGCTCATAATAGGCTAAAATAGATTTTGCAGTGGATGGTTGCATTTCCTCTGTGTTTACCTGTCTGCAAAATGCATGCCTGCAAAGAATTTGCAAGTAGGAAAAATTATATTCTGAACATAGGTTTCTATAGTTTTGTGGAAATTGATCATAAAACTTGTAAGACATGATCAAATAAAAGTAGGGTTGTTTTTTTTTTTTTGCTTGCTTTTGTGTATTATTGGTGTCTATGTAGAAAGGGCTGCTATATATGGATCTATATGTGAAAAATAGATTATAATGGAAAAATTAGCCATGTTTCTCCATGCATTTTCTGGGAAAGGAAAAAAAAAGGTAATTCATGCCTATTTTTGTTTAGATCTGACTTTTCAAGAAGAGGTGCAATAACATAAAGAAGGTGTGGTGGCTGCACATAACTGTGGTGTTTTCTTTTCTGTGAAGATGACAGTGGGCCAACTGCTCTTGTGGTAAGGTATTACTGGCAAAAAGCAAACGTGAACAGTAAGCATTGCTGCATAAAAATGGCCTCTTCTGTTAAGTGTCACAGAGAGTGAGTTCTGGAATCTGGCACTTTCTTTTAGGCACCAATATTCCAGTCTTGCTGAGGTTTTGCATTTCTGTGTTGTGGAAAAGATGGGAGGGTTACACAAGGTTTTTGTTGACAAGAAATCTCTCCAGTCCCCAGGGTAACGACTGTAAAATGACATTCACTCTGATGATGTCAGAACAGGTCTGTGCTGATGAACTTTCAAACTGCTTTCAAGGTTTATAACCGAGGATATTAACAGTTTAAATAATCTAGATTCACACATGTTAGGGTAGATACAAAAACACCCAAAAAAATGTAGTATTTCATTAATACTAAATCAAGCCAATCATTGGAGTTAGTTTGCCTTTATTTATTTGCTGATTCTTTTATCCAAGGGTTTGGTTTACTTTCTTACATCCAGAAACACCTGAATCATCCTCTTAGCTTGTCCAAGGCAAACTGCTTCAGTATTGGGGTCAGTGGGCCGATGGAAGCAGTCTTGTAGCTGTTGTTGGTTTATTCTGTATTGGCAATAAACATTTTGCTTAAAGATCTTTCTTTAATAACATTGAAAAAGAAACCCCTCAATTTGCAGGAATAATTAAATTCAAAATGTTGGCTTCTTTCTGAAGTAATGACGTTTTAAATGAAGGATGCAAGAAAAAAGCAGAAGGGAAGAAGTGAAAACACTACAGAAGGGGATAATAGGATATTTGGAAAAAAAATTAAATTTAAAAAAAATTTCATTCAGGCATAGCACATAACTGTTTTCTAGGGCAGGAAGTAAATTACTTGGTAATAGCTGTTACCTGGTATCATTCATGAAAGCATAATAAAACCAGGAAAATGGTATCCAGTCTGCAGCAGCTGGAAACCATCAGGTGACTGGGACATGGCCTGCAGATAGGAGTAGGGTGGTACCACTGTGGATGAGCCAATTTTCAGCGCTTGGTAGTAGCAGTAAGCTTTGGGACTAGACTAGTCTTGACCTGTGGAAAGCTGTGTAGAAACACTAGTGATGATCTTGGGGAAGACAGAAACAGCCTATTTTGATTGCCAATTGCTCTTCTTGAAGAGCTCCTTACCCTTACTTAATCTGCCTCAAAGACTAAAAATCATCAAATAACTGAGAGCCACCCTTACAGCACCAGACCCATGGTATCATGTATCTAATATTTGGCTAGTATTTTTGATAAATGATTCATCTTTAGCTGTTAGGAGGTGAACATAAAAAAAAAAATAGCTTGTTTGAAATTTCGAGGATGGTCTTTGGCTTATCCCTCATCTCCACTTTGCTGTTCAGAACAGTGGCAAGAAGGACAAGTCTTCATGATCTGTGGGTTTTTAAATACACAAAGCTGTAAAGTCTTATCACTTCCTTATCTTGGCACCTGCAATTTTATGCCTTTCTGTGTGTATCTGATGAGATAATCACCCACGTCTCCGTTAAATGTAGGGATTGAAAAATAGGGTAGAGCTGAAAACATTCATATCAGTTAAACTGGGCTCTTTGTGACTGCAGCTGCAAATACTTTATTTAGGAAAAGCAGCCAGAGAGAGGGAGATACGAAAGGCAGTGCCTGCCATCTTAGTGGCTTTTCAGATTCAGCACAGGTCTGAGTTATTTTTGATGCTCCAAAAACTGCTTCTGTCTGCTTTAACAGTCATAGGAATAAGACCAAGGATCCTCTTCTACCCCTTCTGCAGAACTGCGCAAGTGAGTTATTTTCCCTGTGCTTTCTGTTTCTGACTTTGGGGTTTTGTATTCACTTCTGTGCAGTGAATCCCAGCCATTCACTGCCTGGGGAAGTGGTTATGCCACTGAGTTATTAGCTAAAAGTGCTGCAACTTTTTCCAGCTGTGCTTCAAAAATAACCAGGAGTCCTTCCCTGGCCATTCAAAGAACAGCTGTAGGCTCCCAGGATTGTGAGAGGAGACCTGGACTGTCCACGTTCTGGACAGAGAAAGGAATTTGGATGAAGTGCAGTGGAAAATGTTTCCTCTGAGATAACTAGCTGGTTGTCATCCTTCACGCCTGCAGCTTTAGATAAGCTTGGCTTGAACGCCTGTTCCTCCCCAGACATTGTACGGGAAGCATTGGATCACAACTCTGAGATTTGGATTCCATCCAAGGGGACGACAGGCCTGAAAGACAGATGTGTCAGTGGGCCACTCCTAGGTACCCAGGTTTCTCACTGAGCCCAATGATTTTAAAAGAGGATCTGTAGTAAATGTTGGGTTTGGTGAAGTGATCTGGGGCAGTT
Source organism: Dryoscopus gambensis (assembly GCA_013389985.1). Classification (NCBI taxonomy): domain Eukaryota; kingdom Metazoa; phylum Chordata; class Aves; order Passeriformes; family Malaconotidae; genus Dryoscopus; species Dryoscopus gambensis. The sequence goes on along the minus strand of WEIT01042568.1, from coordinate 8,871 downwards.
TTGAGGTGGCTATTTATAGCAGATATTGAGTACAGTCCCCAGCGTGAAGGTTTCAATATAGAGTGTTTTGTCCATCTGTTCTGTGATCCTGGTTTTGTTGTTTTTTTTGTGTGTGTGGTTTTTGTTTTTTTGTTTTTTTTTTTTTTTAGGTGATGGGAAAGAAGCTAAAATTACTTTGGAGTTTGTTCTTCTTCCTTGCTGCTTGTCTAAGGGGGAAAGTGAAGTGAAATGTCCTGACTTTAATAGGAATTTCATGGATCAGCAATGCTTTCTTTTCCAGTTAACATTTGAAGAATTGGGGTTTTTTCTATGTCTTCTTTCCCAATCCTTTCAATACCAATTAAAAAAAAAGGGATTATTATAAACTTTTGCTGGATACCCACTAAAAATTAAGATTTACTTATTTTTGGCATCAATTTCCACATTACTGTTACTGCTGGCAGTAATGGTAACTCTTGGTAATGGTAACTTGTTTTTATTTTTAATGTTTTTTCAGCACAAAACATTTTAACTCCTCATCTCATTTCCAAGAACTTTTTGTGTTAATGAGAGCAATGGAACAATGCAGGTTAGGAGATTGTCTGAGAACTGTTGGTTTGAAGAGACAGGAAAAAGATATTTCTATCCTAAAGGGAAAAAGAAAGGCTGACCAGATGCAAAAGTGGAGCAGCTTTGAACTTTTTATAACAAATGCTACGATTGTACCTACAGAAGCACTCAAAAGACAGCACAGCTTTTACTGTGGTGAGGTTAATAAATATGCTTGCAATTTAAAATTATTGAGACTTTATTTAAGAAAAGTCAGTTGGAAAAGGGATATGCAACCACTCTATAATTTCTGTTTGTGTAAACTTGATTTATTGAATCTGTGCAGTGATCACTGAGGTCAAGGGTGAGTATCTTTTTGCTGCTGTCATCTATGTTTTTGTTTCCTTCAAGAGGCTTTCTCAGTAAGTTCTGATTAATTCTATTATTTCATAGAAATATCAAGTACTTTGCTTGATTTCAGGAATAAATTAAAAAAAAATTAGGATGTTCCTTTCCTGTGAATCTTGCCATTTGAGAAAAAGGTGAGCGTGACATTCTTCAGGTGAAGGTGCTACCAGTTCAGAAGGGATGTTATTAACAATTGTTATATTACAGTATTAAAATTAATGGTTTTTAATACCTACAATGTCTTTCATCCCAAAGCCACCTTACAGAAAGTGTGTCAGCTGTCACCTCCTGGATGGTTTAATGCCTTGGTGATAACTCTAAATGACACTGCACGCAAATGAAAGAGCTTTGTTGATTGACAAGGATTCATTGGGGCACCTGGTGCTTTATTTCAGGAGGAAAAGTGCCGTGCTTGAAAGGAATCCATGTCAAGATTACACCTAGAATCTGGGATCAAAAGAAGAGGAGACAAAAGATGTTTCATGGGCGTCTTCCAAGCCATAGTTTCATGTTGTCATCTTGCCTTATCCGTCTGTGATAACGGTGGAAGATAAGTTGGAGTGCGTCATAAGTGGCAGCTTGACTTGGAGCTGACAGCAGGCAGCTGGCTGGTGTGGAGTTGATATCCGAGGACGTGAGGAGCCCAAATCGGATGCATAAACACAGACACCAGTGGGATGTGAAATGCCACAGGGAATTTTGTTTGTTTATCTGGATGCTAGTTCAGGAGGGATGTAGCTCTCCTTGATGTCCAGCCACATACTGTCCAAGCCTGCATAGCTTGTCTTGGACTTTAGGTGTCTCAAATATCATTAAGTGCTCATGGTGGGATGACAGAATCGTGCTCCGTAAGATGCAAGAAGTCGAGCCCCTCCAGGAGGGTTGTTTGGATTCAAAGGGTATGATTTCCATAATGTGTTTGTTTTGCTTGAGTCCAGAGCAAATAAGACAAATCACTGAGGGGAGAACGCAGGAGAGAAGCCTGCCAGGTACGTGTCAGTCAGTGTATTCTCTGTTTTTTGTCCTGGATTTCAGCTCTGGTAAAGTAAACACAGGGTATCACAGAAGTTTGCAGTGGCCCTCAACAAAAATCACCCTAGATAAATCCATCCCCTCTGTATGTTAATTCTTAGGACTCAAAGACAGAGACCCAGTGTTATTTCCTTCTCTAAAATGGCCATTTGCTAAACTACGATTAAGAGCCTCTCTTTCTCTCTTGAAGGCAGATCATAGAATTTTTTGTACACGCTGACTTTGATTTTGTTTTTTATTTCCAGCAGTCAGCTATCTATTTCAGTTGTTTCTGTTGTATTTATATCAGTCTTTAACTTTTGAAGTTTTTTAGTTTTCTTTAACTTAATAAACAGGAATAATACTTTTTTCCCTTAAATATTCCCCCCCTTCCCTGTCATAAACATTCTAGGATGTTGCAGTCTTACTTCAGTGATGTAATTAGATCAGTTATAAGAATAACCCTTGAAAACTGGCCTCTGCAAACTACTTTCAGTAAACAGAAGTGGTTGTCTAAGCCTTTAAACCTTGAGGCAGGTTATGGTCTTGACTTTCCTGTCTGCAGAAATAATGCAGTATTAGATTGAGGCCTGCCAGATGCTTTTGGCATAACTTTCAGAACTTGGTTTGTTGGTTTTTTGTTTTTTTTTTTTTTTTTTAATTTTCCAGATTTGCCTAGATTGAGATTCCAATTGCTGGCTGTAGATTTGTCCTAATTTACAGGATTACATGGCTGTCTGGATCAGATACTTTGTTCCAGTACAGGAAAACAGATATTGATTGCACCATCTCTGTGTTTTTTTCAGTGAGGTAAACAGATTAGGATCCTCGTGGTTCTCTGGCCTTTGCAGGTTTTTCATGAGTGTGTAAATTTTTGGGGGTTTGGGGTTTTGTTTCTGGTTTTTTTTCCCTTGCATTTCTGAGACATTCTTTGCAGTATGGCAGGATGAAATGAAGAAGTGAAGAGGGGGAAGGGCTAGAAGCACAAACAATGCCTAAGTGGAATGAGAATGCCTGGAAAACATGAATAGCTCTGTTATATCTGAGCTATTACTTCAAGTCTAAAATTGAAATATGCTGCCTTGGAATTACACTCTTTTCACATGACTATTCTGCACCTTTGGGCAATTACGGAGCTGTCGAGCACAGCCAGTTTTACACTGCCCTCACTTAGCAGCTGCTCTGTTCCAGAATCAACACTGAAATATGGTGTTTAAAAGTGTTGCTTTGACAGACCTGCGTAATGCTGTATGATAGCAGCATCTGAGCTCGCCATGGAAGCAACAACCCCAAGGGTCTTATTCTGTTTATCTTCAAATATGTCTGCTGCTTTGTCTTGGCAAACAGTATCTGAGTGTGACGTTCAGTTGTGTTTGTACCCATTCTGCCTAGCAGTGCTCGCTAATAGGGACCTTGGATTGCATTAGAAGTTGTGGGAGGAAGAGGAAATGTGGTTTCTCAGGCCCCGTGCCAGCCTGTGTGACACAGAGCGATGCAGAGTGAGCTGCTCCTGCTGAGGTGAAGCAGCCAGGGCTCCCTTGGGCAGAGTTGCCTCAGGTGGGAAGGGTTCATGCGTCAAGTGTGGAAAGCAGGTGTGGGGAAGGGAATTTTTAAACACTTTGAGAACATGCATTTCATGTATATGGCACTGGGTAGTTGCCCTGCCTTATCTTGCTGTGTTTTGCTGTGAATGAATTTTCTACAAATCAAATGAAAGTTTAGCTGTTCTACTTCTTTTTAACTCACAGGCAATGCTGGAGTCCTCAGGGCTGGTTTCTGTCTCTACGAGCTGCAGCCTTTACAACTCCCTAGTTTAAATGAAACCTTTTTGACCTATTTCTTAAGTCAGGGCAGAGATAAAATAAAACATCCAAAAATGCTTTGTTCAATATGTGATCATTCTGCTCCCAAAGGGGAACAAGAACACCTTTGAAATCACCTATTTGGAAGAAATACTTGGGGGAACCAAATGCGCAGAGGCAGTCAACCCAATTGCTTTAAAAAGATGATCATGCACTGCTAATGCTGACATTCTATAATCCTAGTCTTAGTTAGAACTGCTTGGTTTCCTTGTGGGAGCAGAGACTTGCTTATGTGCAAGAAATGTGGAATCAGGACTTGGTAATTGAAAGCATCACCTGGTGAGCTTGAGAAAAAAATCGATGACTTGTCCAAGCTTTTGTGTGAGAATTAAATTTAAGAAATGAAACAATTCCCAAGCAAGTAATGTACCAAGAAAGATTTTATAAGAAAAGGCAGTATATTAAAAGCTTTTGAAGCAATCCAGAAACTGGAGTTTTCAGTAGCAGAGGCGGTTGAGCCATCTCTCAGCAGGGTGCTGAAATCCATGTAGTTCACTAAATCTACTACTGCATTCTTTTCCCATTTCAGTAAGTCCATGCAACTTTGAATACAACAGTGTTTAGCCAAGAGAATTATTTGGCCCAGCCCTTCTAAATCCTACCTTGGGGAACATATTATTGTCATGGTAACATAGCCAAAGCTTTTACTGTTAGCTCAAGATAGGAATCTGTATTGATTCAAAATGTATATTTGGAGCACAGCTTACTAAAATCATCAATATTTATACAGCAGATAATATCTTCAGACAGGCTGGACACCATCTGTCACAGTCTGATTTAATTTTATGGTTGTAGCAAAGTGAACTGACGGTGTGGAATGTTTCACAGAAGTCAGCTGGAAGTGTGTCATGGTTTTCAGGTAAACCTGTGAAATGTTGTAAATGATGGCTGTGCACTCCTGTTATGTGAATGGGGAAAGTACTCATTTGGGGGAGGGATTGATTTCTGTTTGTTTGCATCCTGAAACAAGTTTAAATTCTGTTTAGTGCTCTATTGTACTGGAATAATTTATAATTGAATCCTTCATACATGCCTTATGTATCTCTGCAGGGAAAATTGAGCATGAAATCATTCGCTCTGGAAGAATTACTGAATACAGGAAGTGGCAATTTTTAAAATTAAATAAGACTTGAGCAGTTCATGGCATTACCTTCAGATGGCAATTTAAAATTAAGATTGTTTTCTTTTTCATGGTAAGCATTTGGTTTATGGCACCTTTAGCATTTTATGTAATGTTTTATATCACTAGAACAATGAAACAGCCACGATAAATTTATTCAAAATTATATTAGTGCATTTAAGGGTATATTTTGTTGCTAGAGTTTTACAGGACATGCAGCCCTTGACAGCAGACAAAGCAGTTTCAAAAATGGCAGTAGTATTATTGTGTGCTGAAGTTGTTCTCTTGATATGTGTGTCATCAAATAAGTAGTAAGATATTTTTCGCTAATGATGCAGTAATTGAAGGTACAGATTAAATAGTTTCTTATACAGTAAAACAGTTCTGTTTCTCCAACACTTGGATGCTTGAAGTTATTCATTAAGTTCATTCCCTCTGTTGAAGTAAGTACTTAACAGTCCAGTTTTGTACATCTGACTTACTGCCTAGTGAGATATGTATGCATCTTGCTATTTCATGTTCATTGGCTTTGTATCAGGACATCCTTTTTTTTTTAATGATGATGAGTGTAAAGGCTTGAGCCCTTCAAATTTGTGTACTCATGTGCGTGCATTTGTGTGCACATTTCTGCTGTGTTAGTGCCTGCCTTCTTGCTGCTTAATGCATATGTGCTAAGATTTATTTTATCCTATCTTAGATCTTGATTTAGAAATGTATGGGTAATGAAAAGCACTCTTGACTTGAAGAACCATTTTTTCTGAATCTGCTGTTGTCCTCTACTATGTATAAGCCAGGATTTCAGGATCTAAAATAATGCATTTTGGTCAGAGACCTGCTGGATTTTGTTCTTGTTTGTGCAACGTACAAGCAAGTGATCAGTGCAACTCCTTACTGTTAATCAGTCTGTCTTTTAAGAATTCTTCTGGTGCATCTGTTGTGCTGATTCACTGTCTCTTTCACTTAAAAACCTCCCTTGTGAAAAAATGAATCAAGTGGACTTGTCCAAAAGCCATGCCCTGCCCTGTGATATCACTGCCTGTTCTCAATTACCTGACTCTGCCTCCAATTACACTTTGTATCTGCAGCGTCTCTGTATTGGTTGAGTCCTCATGAAGGTAAAAGGAAGGTTTAGATTGTGTTTTTCAACATCAGAGTTATATAGAAAGCTGATCTGATGCTGGTCATATGTCCTGGTTTGAAAGGAAGTGAATTTTTTAAGGAAATTATAGTCAAACCAATCAGTGGACATCATAGTTATTTCTCCATCTCAGTTTAGTTCTGTTACATTTGTCCACCTGTACAACAGAGGTGAAGAAATCCTGAGGTTAAAATGTACACTTCTTCGTGGTATGACAGTGAAGAGGTAGTGGAAGGAAAGGGGGTGAAAGAAGAGTTATAGGAGTATGTGTAGCTTCCTCAACATTTTTTTTTTAAAGCCTCTCTCAACCATTAGCATAATAACAATGTGGAAAATGTAATGGCTTTAAAGGCCTCTTGATGGAGAAGAATACAAAATCCAAGATTATTATTTCTTTTGTCTGGGATAAAGTCCAGGTCAACCTTCATCAGTATTTTTTCCTTGAAAATGAGACTGAATAAGAGCAATGAAGGTATTGTGAAAAACTAGCTTAGAAGCTCAGTACAGTGAAGGGTTGTATGGCAGAGAAATGAGAGCTGCAAAAAAAGATTTTGTTATATTGCATCCTCAAGCTTGAAAAATAACTTTGGAACAAAGACACTCTTGGATTTCAGGTACAGTGGGTACAAACCTGAGGAGAACAGCAGTGGCTGGGTCCATGGAGAGCCTGGCACACACCTTCACTGTTCCACTGGAGAGTGCAACATTACATCAGACTGGAATCATACAAAACTGTGGCTGAAAGTGATGTGGAGAAATCCCTTAGTTCTGGCTCTAGCACCGACTTGGATGGAAGAATTTGTTCAGAGATTGGTTTGTTGCTTTATGCCGTAAGGCTTGCTCGCTAGGATGTTATTTTAGTGGCCTGAATTTGACGTGATTCAGAAGAATATGACCCCTGTAAGGCAGGCTGAGCTGAAGGGGGGCTGTCGCAGCTCTTAAACCATCACAGCTTGCAACCCAGTGCATTAAGCCATTGCCAGTTTCGGATCACTTTAATGTGCTGGACTGTGAACTGTGGCAGTTCAGGAGTTGCTACGTTCAGCCATCCATGCAGCAGGTTCTGGGAGAAATGTGCTCCCAGTGTCTCATGAAAATCAATGACAGAGGTACAGTCTTACAGTCTTTTCATCTCCTGGGCTATGAATTGTATGCAGCATTTGCGTTTGAAATGAAATGATTTTTGTACTAAGGAGGACCAACACTGAGCGATTTAAAAGCGCAAAGAGGAGGTCCAGGAGCTTAGCTGAAATTGATTTAGGTGGCTCACTGTGACCTTTGTAGCTGATTTTGTGCTGTAAACATCTGCTTCCATCTAGTTGACCTTAAATTTAGACCATACCCACTTCTGGCCTTACCTGTCACAGAGAGCATATCCACCAGTTAAGACTGGGGCAGCTATTCTGGGAAACTGGTGCCAAAAATGATTTGTTTAAATTGTTTGATGCAAATCTGATGTGCTGTGTCAGGCCATTACAGTATTTAGCTGAGGCCTGATTCCAGTGTGGAATGCATTTTGTGGCATCTTGGTATATCTTGGCCCAGCCAATAAAACATCTCTGTAATCACTTGAGATGAATGTGGAGAGAAATGCTGTTGAGCTCGAGGAAGCGGCATACTTCGACTGGGGAAAGAAGCATTTGAAAAGCCATTGTTTTCCATTAGATACATTGTTTCAAGGGCAAGTATCCTAATTATACTCCAAAGCTTCTGTCACTTCTGCAGAAGCTTAGGCTCTTTGTTTCCTCTCTGTTTCTCCAACCCCACTCTTGTAATTATGTCAAAAGCAGCCACCCTTTATCCCTTCCGCACCAGTGAGCAGTCAGTTAATGGTATTTTCCAAGGTATTTTCCTGGCTCACGCTCCTGTGGGGTTGGTTTTTTTTCTTCTAGAAAACTTAAATTTATTGTACCCTGAATGTTTTTTGTAATGCAGGAAAATATGTGTATGGATATATTTTTAAGGAAAAAAACCTTCTTCAAAGAGGTAATTTCATTCTGGTATTTTGCCTAACAATAGTGAATTGTTGAAGACGGTAAGCACAAGAGAAGTAATTTTTCAGGGTATTCTCTTGTAGGATCTGGAAGGGATGAAACCTTTCTCAGAGTGGAAGGAGGCTCCTTTTCTTGGAGCCCTTCTCTGCTGGAAGTAGTAGTCACTCCTTGTGCAAATGTGATAGTAAAGTCCTAGACACTAAGAGAGTAGATGTGATATGGTGTGAAAGATAAAAAGGGAATCAAGGTGTTTGTGTTTTTAATGACAATGTGAATACAGCCTGTTTAAATTTTTGTTTGTTTTGTCAATGTTGTGATGAGAGTTCTGAGGGTTTTGTTTCAATATCTTGTAGTTACTGTTAATTGTGGCTTTTGCTATGCATCTCACAGCATCTTTATTGTTCTCCTCCCCTCATCACTCAAAAAAGAAATGTAGCAAACTGTAAATGTCTGAAGCTTACCCAGTCAAATACGTTACATGTATTGAGACCAGTAGCTTGACACATTAAAAGTATCTGGCTTATTGCTTATTTCTACTGTGCAGGTGCTTGCAAACTGCAGTGGAAATTGTGCCCTGCTGCCGTTTGTGCCTCTTCAGGGCACTGGTGACAATAGCAGGACATCTTTTCTTAGTATAAAGTAGGATATGGGGAGGACTTTCTGGTGAATGTTAGCTTGTGATAGGAGCTGCTAAATAAATGGGGGGGAAGAAAACAATGTGAAAGTTTGAACAATAGAATTTTTCCTCACTGCAACTAATTGTGTTCAGACCTTCATGCATGTATTTGTTGTTATAAATAAGAGACCGGA
>WEIT01042555.1:0-18017 GCA_013389985.1 Dryoscopus gambensis | reverse complement strand
ATATTCTGTACTGTTGACAAAACTAGGCTGGTGGCAATTTTCAATTTTAAGTATGGCTTGGTCGTAAGAAGTGCAACCAGTATGATCTGAATAGCTGAGGTATTTCTTCACTTCCCTAAAATACTTAGGATCTGAATCTGCTCTTACTGATATGCTGATTTTTTTAAGACAAAAAAATGTCTTGTCACTTCCATCATAAGCTAAAGGATGCTTATAGACCTTTATCATTCTTTTTGTGAATTATTATACTCACAGTATCACTGCCAAGGTGCCTGGGGTGTTTCTTTCCAAGTGTCTTCTGTTGGCAGATCTTAATTTTTCAGGACCTTAGCTTTTTGAAGGTAGTAATTACAAGGAGTAATTACCTCCATGAAGTACAAGCATTGAGAAGTCTTCTGCAGTCACTTTTACTAAAGAGGTAACCTGATGCCATTTGTCTTCTGACTTTACTGATCAACAGCCAGATCAAAATGCCACATATCTACTCTTCATTCCTTTTAGCACTCAAAGGGCCTTAATTTAATATCTTTTCTTCTCAACCCCCATGTTTTGCTCCATTAAACACTTTGAAGTTTGCTTCTTGATATAGTAGCAGTACACCGGTCTTTCTGTTAAAATGTTGCATTAAAAACTATTTTTTGCAACTATTTGAATATTGTAGTGCTATACGTGGGAGAGAATTCAAAGAAATTATCTTCTCTGACACCCACACAGCACAATGGAAATGAGCAGTTTCACACAGCAACTTTAATCACAGACATGTATACTAACCTAATTGTGGTTTGCTTCACTAACAGTTGGAAATTCTCAAAAAGGCAGATATTTTGAATATACTTCAATATGTTCTTTCATTTTCATGATTTTACCTCCTTGGCAGAAAGCACATACTAAGCTATTAGTTTTCTTCCTTCAGTCCCAATTTCTGTCATGTCCCAATGTAACCAGCAGTTTTCTTAGGCAAATACTCACTGTTCTCAGCAAGTTTGCCCTCCATACAACTTCTCATTTCATGGTAAACATACAAGATCTTTTTCATGCTGTACCAACAAGATAAAGGACACTAAAGGAATATCCAAGAAAAACTCAACTGAATGACAGGAAAAGCAATGAAAAATCTATTCATTTCTATTCCTTGAAAATATCAATCATAATGGAGAGGTTTGTTAAGCACCATATTATTTTTTTGTCTCATGCTTCCTTCCCTTTTCCTTGAGAGGTACACATTTAGAGAAAAGTCAACTTTCTTGTAAGGTATCAAAATTGTAATTGAATCCATCTCTGGTCAACTGAATGAACTGCAATGTCTCAAAGGCATCATTTTTCTTTCTAGGAAAAAGAATGCTTTGTCTTGTGTCTGGTTCTCACTCATTCATATGTCATGATTTCTAATGGTAAGAGAGAATCTGGAAAAAAATAAGCTCAAGCTTTTTCTTAATGACTGAATAGCTCTTCAGAAAGAACAAAATATGAGTATATGCCTCTTTAGTACTGCTTTGGTATTAAAGATTCAGAGTCCATGTGTTTGTTTACTCATAGACTACTTTGGAGAAATGACTAATCATCACAAATGTAAAAATGTGCTTTTCATTACTAGAAGGTTTTGTGAAACACAAGATTTCTATGTTATGTCTAATATAGATATATCTTTTTACTGTAGCAGGTATCTATATCAGAACATACGCAAGTGTACAAGGGCAAGCATGTACACAGTTTCACATGTGTCTGATCTCAACTTATTTGTGAGAAAACATAAAAATTTCCTATAAAACAATCAATATTTCAGTGTGTAAAAAGGAAGCCAAGTCCAGCTTGCAATAGCTGCATATCGCTTTGCAGGTCTACAAATAGTTTTCACTCACAAGAAATGCTTCTGTCATGATGTTGTCTATGACATTAAAAGTGAAAAACGTTACCAGATTAAAACCTCACAAAATCAGAATGAAGATCTTCTGCTAGGTTAATGTCAAGCAACTAAACAGATGCCTACAACAAACTTTTCATAACAAAAAACTTTATGAATACAATTAAGTCTGTAATTTGAATCATTTATTGCACTATCATTAAATACAAAGACAGTCAGAAACAGAAGAAGAAGAAAAAAGAAATGTTATTGCTCGTTCTGTGATTTCCTGGCAGGATATTAAAGTCTTTCAAAATGAGCCACACATTTGTAACACAGACACTGCAGGATCAGGAAGACTGGGGGATCAAGTGTTCCAAAAACCAAAATGGAAATACTTATCTAGTTACAGAAAGTGGATGAAGCTATTAATTTCAATAATGTAGCATACTGTGTGCACACCTACGTCTCCCAAATGTAGGTAATGAATACATGCCAGCTTCAGTTAATTTCTTTTTAGTAAATCTTAAGTTTCAGAGAATATTCTGCATTTACTGAGGCAACAATGAGATTCCAAGAGATGTTACCAGATTTTCAGTGAGGTTAAAGCAGAAAGTTCATTAGCTTAATACATAAATGCTGCATCAGCAATTCACAGACACTCCTTAATATATGCATGCTTTAGTTAAAAAAAATAATCTTTAATCATAGAATCACATTTAAACTCTCTAGGAACTAGAATTACTCAGAAAGATTTCTCTCTGCCATGATTATTTTCCAGCTAGTCCCTCAAATATACTGAAACCAAACATCATTCCCAGTAGTGGGAAAACAGAGACTTCTAAAATCCCAAGTTTCTAAAATCCCCATGTCCCCTTAGATACGTGCATTATTGGTCTGATATTCCAAAATTACTTTGAACATTACAGTTTCCTTGATTTTTGCTGAACATCTATAAATGTAAGCGTATTTCATTGGAAGAGACAAATTACTGAGCTGTGTTTGGTTTTTTCCCCAAAACTACATAAACAATTTAGGAAAACATTCCTGTTTTGGAAATCCCATCCTCTCCTTGCGCTGAGCTCCTTGCCTGAGAAACTGACTCTCAAAGTGGAAAGCTATATGCCCGAGATAAATGAGCGTGTACCACACAGTGAGCAGGAACACCAAAGTAAAACACACGGGTTTACCTTGGCCTTGCGGAAGTGGTAGACCACCAGCATGCTTATGAAATCCAGCAGCATACAGAGCGTTTGGAAGGAGATGATAGCCAGCCGTAAATACTTGTCCTCCTGTGCATAGCAGGGAGTATCATCCGTGCAGAAAGAACATCCCTCTCTGCAGGGGAGGCAGGTGTAGACTTCCTCTGACAATTCACCACCAGAAAAGCGATTTTCGGCATCCTTTCCTGAAAGTATCAGAAGAGCAAGGGGAGACACTTTTAGTTGTACAGAACGGGGAGTTCATCACCAGCCCTCTGCCGGGCTTCCTCTCCCTCCCCTACTCTCTCCTTAGGTTACAAAATAGCTTGGCCAGTATTGCTTTTCTCACTGAACATCCTTTGTAACAATCAGAACACGCAGAGCAATCTAGACGTGAGGGAAAGAGAGCTTATTAAACATCAAATGCTTTCCTCTTATATTTAAAGTGGGCTAAATCTGCACGGGAAATTCTGTGAAGAAGAATTTTGAATGGGGAAAAAATTACATTAAATATTTGGGAATAAGGAAAGGATTTTACACAGAGGCATGAAGAGCAGACCCATTAACTACCTAATGTTCATAGTACAAGCTCTGATCCTATTTCAGATTGTTCCTCAATTTTATAAAAATGCTATCTAGTGAATTAATGAGCTTCAAATTAGATAAAACCCCTCTTAATTAACGTTTGTTCAACAGGCTGTTGCATGATTGCACTACTCTGTCCCCAAAGCAAAACCAGTGCACTTAGACTAAGTATAATTTTCCACTGTTCACACAAGCACATCAGGAAGAAAACCTATTGAAAAGTTAATATTTTGTCTAGGAACATCAATGACTCTTGAACTGACATCTCATCCATCAAAGTGAACCCATCAACAGCACACACAGAAGGATTCCTAAGTTTTCTGATCCATGACACTTGCCCATAAAGCCCCATAAGGCTGCTTACCCTACAGGTCATGAATAGAATTAAAAGGTAAAAGAGAAAGGGGGCAAAAAAAAGAATATTTTTAAATAAAAGAAAAAAACGAATTTGTTGAAAATGTTTATTATAGGCAAGACAACCTTAAGAACTCACAGAAACGAGAATGTGGCTAAAGCCAAATCAATGGTGTGTTGAAATGTGTGGTAGCTCCTCTCACTTTTCACAATTTTAGAGAATTGCTTCAATTTCTTTGATCAAAATTCTCCTTCTCTGTCAGTGAAAGTAGTAAATCATGCATTGCTGCGTCCTTCAAGAGACAGCCTATTCCACCTATGCTGCACATGCACATAGCCTTATGCAACTCTCTTCAGACTTTTAGCTTGAAACAACTGAAGCAGAAGATTATCTACAAGGGTAATTACTTCTTGCTTTCTCAAATCTATGTTCAAGGGCACATGAGCACACATCTGCTGCCAGGAAAAGCCTGGGAAATGGACAGAGGCCACATACTCAGGTCTGTTTATCTGGCTTGTTGTTCCAGTAGCCCCATGCTCCTTGTCTTCAGTGTAGGATGCTTCGCTCCCACATCCCATAGTGAGCAGAGAACAGGATGGTATTTCTCATGAAAATTGTGAATTTCTCCTTGGAGCTTTTTTCTAAACAGAGATGTTGGAAACCTGAATATAGCATAGTGCTGACTCACATTGGAAGTCAGATTTTTAGATATAAGGAGTAAGCAAGAAGAGATCTTGTGCTTTTTTGACCCAGACTGTGTGAGGCAGGAATGGAAATCTTGGAAAATAATGATGGTTGGGCATACCAAGCAGATGAAGAACCTCTAAGGAACGCTAATCTTGAAGATATCCTAGGACTGGAATTTCTCTTCAGAGCACACACCCATGGACCTTAGCCCATTATCATTCCAAGAGCTTTAACAGAAACCACCTTCTCCAAATCTAACATTAAATCCCTGCTTTCTTAATTACAGCTAGAGCAACAGACCCACACTGTCCTCTGTCAGAGACAGAAGTCACAGTCTCCCATCTCCATACCCAAACCAAGAGTGCATTCCTTACTGTCCAAGTTTTCCACTTCATTTCCTCAACATTTAAGCTCATGTCAACCTGCTTTTCCACCATGTATCTGTTCCTTTATTGTGGGGGCCAGTGGGCCTGTTGTTGTAGAGCCCATAGGACAAGGGACAAAAAGGGTCCATTGATGGGACTGTCCCTAACAAAATCCTCCCCAGGTTAGGGCAACAAGGAAAGGCTTCTCCTAGGATGCATTGTACCTTCATGTTAATGTACCCAGTTCTGTTCCCCTGATTAGTCCGTTGTCCTACCTGTCCCTTTATCCCTTATATGTCTATACCCTGGAATGTTCTGCTTTCGCTGCTCTCCCATTGGCCCTCATTCCGTAGTCCCTCCCTCACAGTATCCCTATTGGTTCCCTTGTCCTAGTCCTGCCTTTGTACCGCCCCTGTGCCCTCAGACCATTGGCCCTGATGCTCTCTCCACCCTGGGATAAAACCCTGTACCCTCCATTGTTCCTACTCTTTGTCCCTGGGATCCCTCATGTGAGGGGCTGCAATAAACCCTCCTGTGGAAACCCATACAGAGACCCTTCCCGGACTCTCTTATTGTCAGCTGGCATGTTTGTGTGTGCCTGCTGCTCCGGTGGCAGAGGGTGTGACTGCCTCCACGGCCTCCCCCCGTTCATCAGCGACAGGGATTGGTGACTCTGGGAGTGCTGGATCCTACATGAGACACTCGGGGAAGACGGATTGCCCTCGCCAACTGTGAGCGCAGCAGCCCTCCCAAAGCGGCTTCTTGGGGAGATGCTTTTGGGAAGGTTGCAGCACTTTTGCCACCAACACCCACCGCAACACTTTATCATTTCTATAGTTGCCCTTCAATTAGCCCATCTCTTTAAAGCTTCACATTTCTGAGCCCTATGAGCCATTTGTTAATATATTTTTATTGTGTCAACTAAATAAATTATTTGCAGTATAAAAACTTACACATTGAAAAAATATAATTTAAAACCCACAGTTATGAGACTACTTGTCACAAATATTATATGAATATGGCTTGATAATTTTGCATGATCCTAAACTTGATGCACTTACTTTATTTCTGAAATGTTCAATCCTGAAAGTCGTTGCAAATACATTATATTCCATTTTATCAAGCAGTTTCTTATCTGAATCATATGTGAGAGTTTCTTCATGTGGATACTCATCACATACTACAGGGACAACAGCCAATAAACAGCTGCATGTTGAAGTAAATATCCCATGGATATGACCTCATAACACAACAGCAAGTTTTTGTTTAGATGTGTCTGGTGTCATGTTTAGAGGCTGCCCAGGGAGGTGGTGGAGTCACTATCCCTGGAGGAGTTTAAGGAAAGACTGGACATGGCACTCAGTGCCATGGTCCACTCTATGGTAGTGTTTGGTCATAGGGTGGACTCAATCATCTCAGGGGTCTTTTCCAATCTATTGATTCTGTGATATTGTCTGTTGCATACAAAGGAAGATCACTGATGCACATCTTCTGCACTGTCTGCACTGCCCCCCAGGACTGATTTTTCTGGGAATATCTTTTGACTATCAAATGGAGGTGGAAGTGTCTGAGGAACAACTGGACGAGGCGCTCAGTGCTCTGGTCTGGTTAACAAGGTGGGGGTTGCTCACAGGGTGGACTCAGCGATCTCAGAGGTCTTTTCCAACCTGCTGGATTCTGTGATTCTGTGTGATTCTGCCTTATAGCAAATAAAAGAAAGATCGAAAAAATTGGATCTACTTGAGAATTTCCACAATGTGGTAAGAAACAATAATTCCCTTTTTTTTCCATTTTTCTTTTTTTTCTCCTTGACAAAAAGGAAGAATGTTTTTCAGACCCTCTAAAATAAATTCTTGGGAAAAAACTGTTCATTGTATATACCACTGACAGGGATCTTGTCCACCCCACCCTTGCCCTAACTACATGTCTCAGGGCACAGCTGCCCAATGCATAGTGGAACGTTTCTGCCCTTTTTGTCTGGTCCTGTCCTCTCACCAAAGTCAATGTAACATCAATTCAAAACACAGTCCAAGCCAAGCCTGGAGTGCCTCTAACAGCACTTCTAGATGTTTCATTGTCCCTTCTCCTATCTCAGCAGTTCTTTGGGATTCCATGTCTCCCGCAGTGAATAAAAACAGTTTTTCCTCCTCAAAAGATGACAAAAGATTCTAGACACTGGTAAGGTAGATGGACAAGAAGTCATTTCTGCTCTGTGTAAGGCAGCAGCAGTTTTAGCACTCTCACAAATGAGATGGAAGTAAACACTGTGCTGCAGGAGTTAAAACTGAAAATGAGGAAGGTGTAAAAAAATAACATTCTAAAGGAAAGAAGAACAGAAAAAAATATAGTAACCAAAAAATAAAAAGGATAAAAAGGAAGGAGAAAAGAGCAAAGCAAAGAAGTGTAAAGTAGGAATAGGAACACAAACTAACATGAAGTATAATAAAATAAAAAAAGCTTAAATGTTTCATCTATTTCCAATCTACCCTTTTTTCCCCTAGCTCTTCTCTCTTTTATCCCAGCCTTATTTTTCTGTCTGATTGGCCCATCTGTTTTTGAAATGTTCTCCTGAGGGTAACTCTTCATCAGCTCTGGTTCTCCTAAGGACACTTTGCCACGCAAGAGATGCCTCAGCAGCTGCGACATTGCCAGCTGAGATCTTCCTGCAAAGTAAGAATGGCACCACAGACTGCTGAGAGCCAGGGCAGGGATCGCTTTGTCCCAGACCAAATCATCCCGCACTCCAGTCAGAACTCAGCACATGAACACAGAGAGCACAGTGCACACTGAACACTGAACAGAACAAAAGACTGATTCTGCTCCTGTTCTATAATAGAGTAAATTAGGAACACTCCAGTTGCATCAGCAATGTTGCAGTAACTTGGTGAGAATATAATTGCACCTCTTGGCACCAAAACCTGGTCATCAGCCATGGTCATAAGCCTCGCCCCAGAAAGCGATCACTGAAGTCAGTGACAACCTTCCTATGTGCAAAGATCTGCACATGCGAGTTCTGCTGAAGAAGCAAAGCCAAAGAGCAGGTGTAAAAAATGGGAATTCCCGCTGAACTGGAAACCCCTCTTGGAAATTTTTCTGTGCATGGCAGTGTTAGAGACAGCAAAGTCCCATATTCAGACAAAAGCGCCACTGCTGGTGCAAGCAGGGCAGGTTTCACATCCAAACAGCAAGAGCTGAGAATTTCTGCAATATATGGATGATGCATTGCTAAAGAGCAAACTTCAAGGTTGAACAAATCACTGTTGTTCTGCTAAGGATTTTCCAATGCAAACCTGATTACCCCATGAGGCAGAGAACAGAAGTGCTTTGGAGAAGGGTATTACAGGAATGTTAAAATGTAAGTAGTCTTCAGTTAGTCTATTCTACCTATTCTAATAGTGCTACCTAAAAATGAGCCATTAGAACAAAGTGCATAATCATGTACTCAAGCATTTACAGGTTAATACAACCTGTGTACATGAAATGTGTTTTTTTCTAAAATCAATTTCCAACCTCAAAAGACACCCTGGAAGTATGGTAATAACTTTGTGCCCTGGTAGTACCCAAGGTCCTTGTTAACACATGTAGAAAAAATAGAAAGGTTTTACATATTTTGGCACCCTCTGTTCTGAAGAACGAACGCAGACTGGGGAGGGAAATGCCCTCCTACCTGGCTTCTTGTTCAGTTAGAGAACAGCCTGAATTCCAGCTGTACTCCTGTCCCACACACTCTTTGGGAACCTGCAACATGTGCAGCCTCCCTGGTAGCAGCAACACCATGCCTCTTTAAGATAGAAAAGCAACTGAGATTTGCAGAATCTTTCCTACACAGGACACTGTTAATGTCACGTTGCAGGTTCCCAAAGAGCCTACCAGTAAACTGTGTAGAGTGTTCAATGTCTCTGCAAAGCCATATCATACAGTTATCTTTCAGGCTCAAACTAAAACACTAACCTGGGCCTAAAGCAGAACCTTTCCCCCGCTCAAAAGCTGGACACTTCAGACACAATGGGCAACTGTAGTTAACCATGTTTTGCTGTGGTGCAGAATCCCAGAGCCACTGAGAAATGCTCCCATTTCAAGACACAATACAATCCAGTTTTTCAATCGAGTGGAGTACAAAACTGGTCCTTTTTTTCTATCCGTCTTCTTTCTTATATCTTGAGACCTGCAAATCTTTGCTGCCTCTTTATTTCTTCCACGAGGAATACTTTCTAAATGATTAACATTCCTATTCAGTTTCATGTCTTTTATCATCAGATTTCACCAGCCTAGCTCCACAAAGAGATCTCCAGGTCAGACAACTTCTGTCAAAGCTGCTTGCAGAATTCGTGTCTAGAATTCCTATGTTAACATAATTTTGAACCACCAGATACATACTACAGACATTTTAGCCATGTCATTTTTTCCTCTTTTCTTTTTATAGAATGCAGCTGTGTGACAGGGCCAAGTTTCCTTTGAAACACAGGTTTTCCTCATTACTTTAGTAATTTCCAGTCTCACTGCTCACTTTTTGAAATCATCTGTACAACTTGGCAGATGGAGCTGCATCTGGATGAATTTAAAAGTTCTTCATTACTGCTTCAAAACTCAGGTTACCTCACAGCAACAAAGGCTCATATCAAACTGGCCCCCCACATGCTACAACATCAGCATATGCAAACTTTCTTGAGACAAATTTCACTTTATTGGGAGCTAAATAGCCATTTTAAGGTAACTATATAGGCTCTTCATTCTATAGGAAATGTAGGAAAAAATGGAGGTATTACTTTTTCCATCTAAAGACAAATCACCCTCCAGGGGAGCCATGCTCTTCATGCTGACTGCAGTTGAAACCTAGTTGACTAACACATACCAAACATATATATTTTGCACAACTGATATGTAATAAAATTAATCTCACCCCTAATGATCAATGTTGTTAGGATCTCTAGCCACATTTTTTGCATGTGTTCTATGGCATTTGGTATGACAAAAATGTAAGAAGTTTTTCTTTATATGCTCTCTCAAGGAATTAAACCCTAACTCTACCAGAACTCAGTGCACTTCAGGAAGAATCAAACATCTTCCTTACTCTAGCAAAAGAGTCACACAGCCCAGAGAAATAGCACTATCACAAGCCTGCCATCTGCAACACTTTACAGTATGGAAAGACAAGGGAAACAGTCAGCAGATAAACTGTTGAACTGTGCTATTTATTATACAAATATATACAGAAAACATTACATCCCCTATATATATTTTCTTACATATATATATATGTACACATTAAGTGTTGATTAGTACTAGAGGTATTTCTCTAGGGGAACATAAACAGCTATGTGCACACAAGGCAGGAGATAATACACACAGGCCTGGACCAAGCTCGGTGGAAGTTACTCATTGCCGCTCCCTGGATATCTCACACAAACTGATGTCACAGTGAGAACTGATGACATGAACCTCTGGCTAAAGAATGGTGCAAAGAAGCTGGGCATGATATAAACTGAAAGCAGGAGGCAGAGAAGGATGCCCTGTTACACCTCCAAGCAGCAGCTTTGCACCTGTGACTGCAGCATGAGTTCTACCAGTACAACTGCAACAATTTCAGTGCAAAAATCCATACAGAGATTTGGTCATATGATGACCATAACAGACATCAGCTTTGGGCATGCAGTTTGTCTGTTTTCCCTGCTGAGCATCAG
The DNA here is from genome assembly GCA_013389985.1 of Dryoscopus gambensis. Classification (NCBI taxonomy): domain Eukaryota; kingdom Metazoa; phylum Chordata; class Aves; order Passeriformes; family Malaconotidae; genus Dryoscopus; species Dryoscopus gambensis. Next base: position 7,302 of record WEIT01042555.1, on the reverse strand, counting down.
CCGAGTTCTATTTCTCCTGTTGTGGGCAACTCAGTCTAAGAACCATACAATGTGTGTCCTGGGCATGTGCAGGATGTATGTCATCCATACATCCAGCCCAACAGACTCCCAGGCTTGAACCATCTCTATTACCTCATCAGCACCTATCAAGAGTTTGGATGCCCCTCTGAATTCTCCTTTGAAAATGAAGTAAAATGAAAACAATTCACACAAAGCCAGAGGCTAGGGCATCTTCATTTCCTCTGGCTAAACAAAAAGTGAGTCAATTAATTTTCAGAATACTTGTGCATGAGCACAGATGCCAGAAATCTCTATTTCCCCTTAGCAAGACTTCTTTTCATGTTTTTTAATTTATTTACAAATCAAATATTCTTCAAGTGGGTATGTTTTAAAGGATTCTCAAGAGTACGTGAATGACAAACCAAAAGGGCTAGAACTCCTTAAGTGATTATATAATCCGAGAGTTGCAAACCACTGGGATTTTACTGTATAACCCTGACGAGGATAAAAAGCAGCCCTGCATTATTAATGCTAGCTCTGTTTTCTTTCCTTTTTTTTTTAACTCAAGCAAAGGCACTTACTCTGAAAGCTGTTCACTGAGAAGATGTTGGGATGATAGAATCCAGCTTTGCAAATACATTTGTAGGCTCCAAGCACAAATCCAAGGCCTTTAATTGGCATGCACTGTGAGAAAGGAAAAAAAAAGAAAAGTCATGCAGATAATCATACAACTGTATACTCAGATGTACATTCAAGCGTAAAAGCATTACAAGATGCTCTGCACAGACTTCTAAGAACAAATAGGCACTCCTTCCAGACTGACAGTATTTTCTCAGCAGCTTTTCCCATAGTCATATATCATTCCAGGTTTTTTGCCTTGTTGTTCATCTCCAACAAACAGCAAAGACAGCTACAATCAAGCCTGTCCCACTGATAAACTGACCAAGTGACAAATTTGACTCTTGCACATTTGATCTAGGCAGGACATCAGACAGTTCTGGTTTTTCCTGAAGGGTTTCTGGCACTTTTTCCCAGCACAGCAGGTGGGTTTCAGACAGCTGGACCGACACTACGTGAGGAAGAACATGAACACCTGCAGCCAAGCCCCAACCTCCTGCTGGCAGCACATGCCAGTGGCCCTGCAATCACAGCAAAGTGGAGATAGCCCAGCTAAGAGAAAGACAGCAGCTGGTTACAGAAAATGGCTGCAGACATAAATCTGACCTGGCTGAAAGAGAAAAAATCTACACCAACAGGAGCCTCATACTTTTAAAATCTCTTGTAATTTTTCGAGGTAGCAATATGTGAAACAAGTTTTGTTTAAAATCAGCTTCCCTCTTGCTTAGTTCTGACGTCAGGTCAGCCACAGCAAATTTATTACCATGACAGAACATCTACTGTCAAGCCATTTCTGTATATCAAATAGACTTTGCCAAGTACAGAGGGAAGAAACAGTCCAGCAACTTAAAGGTAGAAACACTTGTAAAATTAATATTCCCAGTACAGTTTATTTCAGTTCATCAGATGAAAGTAGACTACTATACTAGCTGCCTTTCCCATGAGTATAGGTGTACCTATAGTGTAGGTGTACCATGAATATGAACAAGACACTAGCAGTTCCTCAGTGACCAACTGAATGATTTAACTAAAACAGCCTCTGTCCTCTCACCTTCATATCTTTTACTTGTTTGTGACTAACTGTGACTCTAGGAGATGCTTCAATACCTAACTGCCTGTGACTGGGAGGAAGAGGCACAGTACAGGGTTCAGTAAAAAATACCTGAGTACAAAAAAATCAAATGTACACCAAGAGAGGACAGTCTGCACTGTAGACACGTTAGAAAAACTCAAGAAAAAAAAGTTATGAGTTTCTTATTATCTCAAATTTCAGCTTTTCAACATAATTCTGCCTGATGTTAGGGAAGCCACTTCACTTTTCTTTGCCTCAGTTCCCCAGATGGCATCATCTCTTCTCGCACCCTTTGCCAATCTGATGTCAGTGCAGGCAGAGAGGGCCTGCAGGTGCTACTGGAAAACAACTAGTAAGTAGGGAACTGGTATGCAAGAACACTTAAAATTCATTCAGCCTTTGTACAAACATGAAAGAAGAAAAAAAAAAAGGAAAGAGAAGGCCCAAACTTTTTTTTTCCACGCTTTATCTTCACCCTGCAGAAATGTGACTGTTGACAGGGTGGAGGACGGGAGAAATTGAAGTGGGATGAGTGTGTGTGCAAGTCCAATGACAGCCAAACCTCTTTAACCAAGCACAAAAAGATAGTTAAAGTAGTAAAAAGACTTCTTCAGAGAAAAATTCTCTTCAGCTTTCTGGCTTCTTACTTTGTAAGGTGAAGATACATGCTGTTGTAGAGACTGTATTTTTTTTTGAAGGAAAGTAAGGAGCTCTTTCTGTATTGTGTGAACACTGCAGCACCCCTAGTACTGTATTCATAATCCTTTGCCACTGAACAAATTCATAGAGTCATAGAATTGTTCATATCAAATATGCTGCAGGCTCATGAATCTGTTCTGCATGAAATCAAATGCTTTACTGATGATCCTTTCACAAACATCCAATATTCACACCAAATAAAAGTCTGTAACTTTTATTTGATTGTCACTCACCAATCTAGAACTTGAAAATGGACAAAATACTTCAAATGCTGTTATCTTTCATTGGTCTAGGGCACTATCCTTGTTTCCAGACATTGGCGGCTGTAATACAGCTTAAAAACCATCAGTCAAATCGTTTCATGCAGTCTGCATAATCCCAGACGAAGGTGTAATAGAGATCAGAATATCATGTTGAAAGGTGGGATGGAGAGAAGGAGAGAAAGAATCCTAGATCCCTCTAGATGCAATTTCAAACTCTGAAATTCCACTGTGCTCAACACTGCATGGAAACAGAACTATTTACAGCCTGACTTTTTAAAAGAAATTGCAGCATCTTAGGCAGGAAAAAACACTAAGTACCATGAGGCCAAAAATGGGAAAAATACTTTCTCTGGAGAGAAAAAAATTCACTCCTTTTACAAAAGATTTAACAGGTAATATTTTATTAACCAGTGGTAGTAAATATTATGGTGAAAAAGGTAATAAATAAACTGTTTCCCGCTGTACAAAAGGAGTCTGGCAAACAAAGTCCAGATTTGTTTGTAATGTTTATTTACAGATAAAGGCTTTTCCTGTCTGTCTGTAGGTGAATCTACACAATACATAGCAGGCACACGCAAGCAGCTTTTGTCCTTGCCCTGACAAGTAGTATTTGGTTCCAGTGGCCCCAGTGGCAGACTCTGAGACCAAGCCTTGCAAAGCTGTACTAGCTCAGCCCACAGAACCAGCCATGGGCTTCAGACCCTCAGGAGCACAGGAACTGAGTGATGCACAACAGGCCGTGTAGACACAGCCAGTAAAATATTAATCTGCTGCTAAGTTACTTAAGATTTGAGCCATATAGAACTCAGCATTGAATAAAAGCAGATGTGTGAAAAATACCTGCTTCCACATAAGCAAAAAAAGAGGCAAGCATAAAACTGACCTGGTTTCAAATTTCATTATAAATGTGAAAGCAAAGCTCTGGGAATAAACCCACCATATTCCTGAGTATTTTTGCCTCATCAGTAGTCATCAACTTCTTAAAAATCGTACTTTATTCAGTTCATAAAAGCAGCTACCTTAGGTTGGATCCGAAGCTCCATTTAGGCTTATATCACACCTCCTATGTGCCAGCAGCCAGTGTTAAGGCAAACAGGGAAAGATGCAGGTGGCTATTGAGTGATCCTTCACCCATATGCCCATCAGGACATCACACTCCTAAATGGAATTTGTATCGCTTTAACTTCCAGCCATTAGTTCTTATAGCTAGCTTGGTTACAATTAAGATCAGCTTTATCATCATGTTTGCTGAAGAGAGAGTAATGGGTGTCTGTAAAATTCACATAGCACATTTATTCCACCTGTCTCTTTCCTGGTATTATATTTTTAGCTTTACAGCAGTAGCATAATGTAATGACTCCCAGGCTTTATATAGTAAGCTTTAAATCATATGTTCAGATCAAAAAAATTTAGATATTCCACATTTATCTTGAAATTATAAACAAATAGCTCTTGAATCAACACAAGATTTTAACACATTTAAACACAACATCTAAACCAGTTTTTTTAAAAGTCTGTATTGGTTTAATTTTATGCTGCTTGTTGTAAAGGACAAAGTTGGTAAAATCTAATGCGATAAAGATTATCTCTGTTGGAAAGAAAATAAACCCTTCAAATAACCTGTGCAATTGCTTTGGAAGTCTGAGCCAAATCTTCTGGCAGAAGAGAGACAAAGCCCTTCATCAGATGTGATCAGCCAGAAACCAAGTGACAAAGTATTCAGCAGACACACAAAGCAGGTGAGACATCCAGAAGGGGAGAACAGGGCAAAAACAAACTAGTAGTTTAAGAGAAAGTATGTGGCATCATGTCCCACATGTATTTAGAAACTCAGATAAAGGACTAAACAAATCCATCTTTTGGCATTCTGGAGTAGAGGGGGTAAATCAGTAATTTTAGACTTTAGGAGGAAAAAAAGAAAGAAAACGAAAAAAAAATAGGACTGAAAATGCAGCCAGCCTTGAGTTGGATATTTCAAGTTTTTCAAAGAGCAGTTTTCAAAATCTGTATTTCCACATGCATACAGCAATGAGAATGTCCCCCTTTTCTAAAGTCAGCTCCTCATTCAAAGGATGTAGTAAGAGCAAGGTCATGATAGGTAAAGCTTAACAAAGATAATACACGTCAGCCCATGTTTCTTTGCTCTGGTTAGGGGCAGGACATAAGGGATTTCTAGAAATCAATGTATAGAGTAATGTATAGAGTAATTTTGTGCCTGGCACACAATAGCAGCTGGAGCAGGTTGGTGTCCTGCAAGACCCCAGGAGGATTCTTCTGATCCTGTTTACCACTCAAGTCAAGCACACTCAGTCATTTAAGAAAACAAAACAAAACAAAACAAAACCAAAACAAAAAAAACACCAAACAAACCATAAACAAACCAAAACAACAACAATCAAAACAAAAAAAAACCAACACCACCAAAATAAAAGGAAAAAGGAAACAGCAACAACATCAACAAAAAAAAAGAAGATAAAAGCCAAAGTCTCTTTGCTTAAGTCAGTGACAACTATATCATTGGCAAGGCCTTACCCGCTGTATTTTCTCACTTCATTTACCCTTCAAGACCAGAGTGTTGTGTTACACTGTGTTTGCAGCCTCACAAGCAAGCAGTGAGCACATCCATGCATCCAAGAACCTTGTGCATCACCTGGAGGCCCTGCTTGCCTCCAGACAGGCTGGGAGGCAGCCAGCTTGCCAACCACACTACTCATTAACTTTTCTTTTCAAATACAATATTTTGTTTCAAAGAGACAGGACAGGGTTGGCCACTCCATACTTTTACTGAAGGGTTACTTAGGCCCCTGTGGCTCTTCTCCTCCTTTCTGAGTGCACTGGTGGAGTTAATTATTTTTTATATTCTAATTAAAAATGTGTTTTCCAACAACAAGAGACTTATAATAACATCAAGTTGTTTAAATCTGAGTCAAAGCACAGCAAGAGCTGATCTGTTCAGCTTAGAGCAAAGGTACTTGTCAGGACAATATTTGTCTTTACAGTCTGATACTTTGCTAAAAATTCTTCAGTGCTTTTTAATTTGATTTTTCATTATTCTGGTTTTGTTAAGCATGGGATGAGAGTAAATAGTCACGGAAAGGAGCCTCAGCTCATTCACACAAATACTGATAAATGAAACATGACTACTGACAAACCATGAGCAGAAAAGTTAATGTCATTCACTAAATGTACGGGACATTTAGTGTTTCACATCTAATTAACTTCTTTTGAAATGTGACTCAGTTTGGTTCTCATCTCCTTCACTTCAAAGATGAGGATGTTATCAGCCCACTGGTGGACAAACACTACAAAACATGCAAGCACTAGTGAGAAAAAAATAATGGTGGAAGTGGAGTATTTTGCAAAGATATGAAGAGAGGAGATCACAAATATGTACAAATCATAGTACCTTCTTGGAAGATGGTGAAAAGGGAAAAAGTTTAATTGAACAGTGTTTAAAAGCAGGTTACCTGGGGGCCATGGTGGGGATAAGGAGCAGAAAACTCATCAACAGCTGTTGTCATGCACATGGAGAACCTGTGGTCAGCTTACAAGCTAAGATTCCCACAGGCAGGATCCTTTACAGACAGAACAAAGTACCACAATTACAGCAGTTTTCAGAGGATGGGTAGCTTGGACACTCATAGGTTCTCAGCAATGACATTTTTTAAGACAGATTTTCATTACTGCTGAAAATACCTGTGCAATCTACAATCAGACTACTCTAGAACTAAAATTCTCTTTATTTGATAGTCTGGAATTGACATTGATAACCTGGATATCACTTTAGAACACATCAAACTTCACTTCTGGTTAACATACTAAACAGTAAAATTACAATTTCTCCTCTCCTAGAAAACTGCACTGCAATTACAGGGGAACCTGTTAACAGACACCAAAGGGACTTAGAATTTTATAGCCATTAAATAATGCAGTGTAATTAATCTGAAGGCACTTTCTCAGGGCCATCTATCCTTGGCTTTGAAGATGAGTTAAGATATTTTTCATCATTAGCACAGGTTAAACTTTATTTAGAGCAAGGTTTAGTTCACTTCCTCAGGGTCTTAACTAACAGAGAATTCTCTTCATACTGTCTCTCGAACCCTTTCTTCCTATCACTAGGGTAATTGCAGGCTCTACACATGGGCAACAGTGGAAATATCAAACATTATCTGCAGAAAACCTTCCAGAATCTGTCAAGCAATATGCCAAAACACACAGAGGTCCTTCACCTCTGGATGTCTGGTTCTGCCAGCTACTTCTGCATTCATCTGTAGCTTGGCAGCAACTGTTGCAAAGTTTGCCTGGAAGATGAGCCACACAGTGAGACGTGGATTAAGAAATCTTGCCAAAATCTGCAAGAATGTGAGTCATTTCCGAAATCATTTGGGGAGGGGGGTGAGGAGAAAAGCTGTATCTATTTCTGATCCCTACAAAAGATACAGTGTTTTAAGAAATGCAGAACCCCTCAACTTTGTATTACTTATTAAAGTCAATTTTTAAACCAAATTTTCAGTTGGCCCATCTCTGCCAATAAATGCAATTAATGGCCCTATGACAATGCAATCTAGTTCCATTCTGAAATCCATTTTGCACATTTATAAACTTTATTAAAATATTTATTTACAGTACTGTGTCGGAGCTGCTGATGTG
>WEIT01042547.1:0-16448 GCA_013389985.1 Dryoscopus gambensis | reverse complement strand
TGCGGGCACGGGTCGCAGCCGCACTCATTGGCTGCATATGATGTTCTTTTCAATTCGGTGAGAGCTGGGATGGCTGCACGGAACAGCAGGGGGCTCCACCGGCTCCCGCAGGCTCTGCGCGGGGCTGCGGTAACTTCAGATCTTAGCTCGGCCACACAGTCCCAGTTCAGTTGGGGTTTTCCGGCCGCGCAGCTACTCGCGGCTCCGAGGTCGCTTTCCAGCGCCTTGGCCCGCTGCCACCGCACCGGGGGTTGAGAGGTGGGCTGCGGGCCCACTCCAGGACGGGGCCCAGAGGCCTCCTTCCACCCCCACTCCTCAGCCGGAAAACAGGAACAAAAGGAATCTCCCTTACTTGTGCTTTCCGTAAGTATGCAAATCATAGAGGCGTTACCAGCTTACTCATTGGATTAGCAACTTGTCCATCACCTAAGCTAAGTTTCAACCTACCACAGATCACAGGGTATATTGGAGCTGATCTCATGACAGGAAAAGGATGTAAATTTTCAGTCCTTTTTATTTGTCTTCTGTTGTGTTGGGTTTTTTTTTAACTGGAAGGGTCATATTCTCAAGCGCTTTTTTTCTGCTGGGTACAAATGTTGTTTCAGTAGCTGAGGCTTTGAGAACAAATAAACAAATAATCAAGCCACGTCGATGAATTGCTTGATAAGTTGGCAGTGCTATACATATTTGGAAAAAAGGCAGAGTAATTATCTTTAACCTGCTCTAAATCTCATGCTAGTATAGCACAAATGCCTTCAAAATGAGTTTTGTTCCCTGCTGTAAACACAACTATATGATTCAACATATTTCAAAGAAAATAATGATAAGCATTAAAAATTATCCTTGATTCTCAGAGGCATATTGGCAGGGCATAAAATAAATCCATTTACCTCTTAAAGAAATGTAATCATGAGAACATAAGATGCAATATCTCATAATTTTGTTGCCTGATGTAAAGATTTGCTTTCTTATTTCATTTCAGATACTGAGTATGTATTTCTGATACTGGAAGCATTTTTTTTACAGCACTTTCAGTCCAGTATTGGTGTATTTGATCTCACAAATTTACTCTCATTTTTGAGGTTTTCAGTTGTGTAGGTGCCTTAAATAAGATTCAAATCAAGACACAACATGGCTTTAGGGTAACTTTACAGCTAGTTAGAAGCTCTGATAATAGTATGATTCCAAGAATTCAACAAACAAAAGAGAATTGAAAACAAATCAGTTTCTCCCACAGGGAAAAGTAATCTGTCCCACTGAGCCAACTCCCTCTGACTGCAGAGAGGGTAAACAATGCTCTGGTGAGAAAAATTTTAGGATTTCTCAGAAATTAAAGTTGAGAGCAACCAATTTATCATAAAATTATTCCCAGTGGTTCAGAACCAGTGGAAACCTCCCCAAACCCCAGCCATGCAGCCCACAGCTCTTTCTTACATTGCTGGAAGGTGGAAAAAAGGGAGACAACCACCAGCCACGAGCAAAATTAAATCACCAGCCATGTTCCCAGCAGTTTCTGTGTGCCAACAGGATGTGTGTATGGGAGAGAGCGCTTCAGTGAGCAATAAGGAAAAACAACAGGTGGGAGATTTATAGTGCTTTTCAGCGTTGCAACAAAGGCCTGCCCCGGAAATAAAATAGACTAGCTTTTTAAAACAAGAGTGCAAAATTATTGCCAAGTTTTGTTCCTGAAAAAGTTCAGCCCTGCCTACTTCTTGCCTGTGTGAAAATGCAGAAAGAACAAAACCAGCCTTTCTTGCCTCTGTGGATTCAGCTGTTCTTTTATCCTTAGATTTCAGTTGCAGCCTCTTTGGGGGCAAAGCCTTTTTGTTCTGTTTTTGTAAAGGGTCTGTATTCCATCACCAGCAGTGCCCCTCAGAAGCAGCAGGTGTGAGACATGCGAGGGAGGAGCAGATCTTTGTCCCTAGTCTTGATTTACAGGTTTTTCTGAACATGCACGGTGTAGGCTCTGACAGGTGGCATGGCAGACACAAGCAGTCAGCCTGCAGAAAGGAACTGCTCAGGGTAGTTCAAAGGGTAAAACAACTGACAACAAGAGAATGGAATACCTCCCCTCATCGTACTGCCTGGAACACAGTTCCTATAGCTTATGCCTAGTCTTAAAACTGAGAAAGAATCTCTCAAGGGACATTTTTTCATCATCTAACTAACAGGAAGCTTAATGTCATTAGCCTTTACTATTCCGTAAGAGCACTGGAACAAAACCAATGTAATGTTTGTTTTGATTCCAGGATTATCTATCCACTTTGCCTACAGCTGATGTTAAAATGGGATATTTCATTACCTTTCATCAAACTTGCTAATTTTAAGGGCTAACATAAAAAAGACTTTATGGTCGCTGGTTACATTCCATGGTGGGTGAGAGGAGAGGAAAGAGCAGGCAGGAGCCAGGAGTGTATGCAGCAGAGTGAATTATTTTATTATTTTTACAGCTCTTTTATAGTCTTTTTACTTCATGATTTAATAGGTTAAATGCTTAGGCCACCCTCTCAGGTAATAGGCTGAAATCTCATAATAATCCTTGTCAAAATATTGTCTTACTTATGCTAAAAACAATTCAAACAAGGTCAGAGATGTACCTGCTTACAAAACATTATTGATAGCATTTTGTGAGAACGAAAATTCTCCCACAAGACAGAATATAGCAAGAATAAGTTCTTGCAGGCAGCATTTTGTATCCACAAGACTTTAAAGAGCTTATTTTACCTTGCCAAATTTTACTTTCTTGGGTGTTAATATTGTTCTTTCTAAAGATTGGAAGAGTACATATACTGTAATAACAGTAGTTTGATGTTTGTGCTTAGTAACTCTTTAATTGCTGACTTAGGCCCTTTAATTGCAGTTCTTGGTGTAGTGTGGCTTGACTTTAAGACTACACAGTCTCTGTGTTTTTTAGGAACTGGGTCAGAAGTGTTCAAAGCATTGTCACCCTGCTGATAGATGAATGTGAAGGAAAACTCTGACAGAGCTGGTCATTTGAAAAGTTAAAACCACAAGGGGTAAACATTTTAAGGCCAGATGACATTGAAGTTACATGTTTTTTCTGACTTTATTCAGCAGATGCCAATTTCAAAATGGTGATGGACATGCAAAATACAGCAAAGATTGACATAAAAGGAGGCAGGAACAGAGGTTCTGAGCAGTGAAATGTCATATAATACAGAGATGCTGGTGGTGTCTTACCAGACATAGGTCCCTCTTGGCGTTATTGCCTCTTGGTGACATTCCCAAAGAGGTTGGCTCCTCTCTCAGGAGAAGCTGCTGTTGACCAGAACTGCTATCATAAGAGAGCAGATGGTTGGGCTAGTGAGACCAAAAGCATTTTAAGCATGAAAACAGATTGATCAAATAAGCACTTTTACACTGCCAGAATTACACTGCCAGAGCTGCTCGGGTTTTGATTCTGGAAGAGCTGAAAAGAGCTTTGCAAAGGGCAATGCTCAGCCTGTGCTGGGGTGCAACTTCTTGGAGACCAGTCACAAGTGGCAGTGCAGCATCTTTTATTCTTGAACACCTCCTAGAACACAGGCTCTGAAGAACAGAGTGGCTCCTCTGGGTGGAAGGGAAAACATACCTGACCTCTCATGTATTTCACTGGAAACGTTTAGAGGGTCAGTCAATGCTATTACAATGTATGAGGCTGGTTCATGTATCAAAAGCAGTTTGGCTACAGCAGTAACAGTAGCAGGCTCTGCAGTTTATTAATTTACTCTGCTTTTCAACAACATATTACAAAAAATATGGGCCTGTGTGGCACTGGGTCATATGCGCCTTTAAATTTATCAGAACTCTGAGACAAGAGAAAGAGAAAGAAAATATACTTATTCCTTCAATTGTTCCTCTTTCTGCCTCCTAAATAGCAATTGTAACCCATGTCTGGTGTCATTTCATATATACTTTGTGTGGGGTTTCAGAAGAGGATGAATAGTCCATTTTATCCAGTTCAGTTTAAGGTCTGGCTATTCAGAGTCCCTGCTTTGTGGCAGTGTTGCCGCAACTGATCCTCATTTGCCATCCCCATCCTCTGGACACTTGTGGCGTGAGCTCATGCGTGACAGCAGCAGCAGAGCAGATTTAGAAGAATTAAATAGAGCAGTAGACAGAGGTTTGTATTCTTCCCTGAACTGCACCTTCTGCAGCCTTGTGTCACCTCCGTCATTATTGGATATAAGTCAAGGAAGAATTGGTTCATGATGTTCTCATCTGGGTGTACAAAAGATGGATGTGCTTTAAGCACATAAATTCCCACATGCCCACAGGCCTCTTGGATTTTCTTATGGCCTTTGGGGATCATTACATTTTTTTACTTTGGTCATTGCAAGAACGTATCTGGGATGCAATTCTGGACTGTAAGAGAGAATAATGTATTTTAATAGATGTGTATAAAACATAAACTGTGACAATCTTGCATGATATCCCCTTGTAATCACAACAGGCTTTCAAAGTAGCAGCAAAAAGAGGAGTTTGGGTTATTATAAGAAGTACCTTATGTAATTACAATGTGGGGTTGTCTCTCATTAAAACAGTGCTATTCTGCTAAAAAAAAAAAAAAAAGGTTATCTTTTTCAAAAAAAATCTCCACCTGTTCTTAGCTCTGAGGAACTCAAAAGTGCAAAGGCTTGGGAGAATTCCTTCAGGAACATGGTGCACACACCAGGAACATGGTGCACACACAAGAACACCTGCACTGCTGTACAAAAGCTGTGTGAATGTGGTGACTGGGGAACAGCTGGGGCAGAAAATCAGGTAGAGGCTGAATATTCCTCATCTTCCATGCCTCAGACCTTTTCCTCCTAACTTGAATGTTTCTGGAACAAGCAGTAGATCTACAGAAAAGAGGTACAGCCTAACACAAGAAGTGAATTCTGCAAACTCTGCCTCTCCTGTTTAGCAGCAGAGGAGAAGGAAATACAATAAACAAAGCTGCTCTTTCCTTTGACTTTCCTTGTGAAGGATTTAATGTGTGCTGCAAAATCTATGAACCTGGAGACAGTATGTGATGGGCCTTGCAGTCACATGTCTGAGGAGAGAGCTAGGCAAAGTCATATTTCTTTAGTCAATGCCTGTGATGCTGCCTAAAGATTAGAAGCCACTCTCCACCCCATGAAAATCAGCGTGGCTTATGCTCCACACCTCGTGGGCTAAAACTGCTGAGGACCAACATGATCATCTTGCCTGTATAACACAAATTGGCAGCATTTCAGCAATGAGAAACAACTCATCACTAAGTGATGGGAGCTGGGAAGCAGTGGTGCTGCCAGACATCAGCATACTTCCTGCCTCCCGCAGTCCCACTGGCCCTGCATGTTGTGTCTCCCATTTGCAGCAGAGTCTTGGGAGAAACAAAGGCTAGTCTGCCAGTTGCATATCCTGCACAACTTATGTCTGGATCAAAAGGAGGTTTAAAGATTTTCCTGTTGGTATTGACCAAGTGGAAGCAGATCCCCAGGCCAACGTAACTGCTCTGGTATCTAAAATGCGGGGAATTAATGAAGATTCAGCACGAGATTTGAAGACGTGTTGGCTGCACATCTCTTGTCTCCCTTCACAACACCTAGTAGACTTGTGATAACATAATACTTGCTGATTTTTGCCTTCCTAACCTTGGACAAACAGTTACTTTAATTGGTGAACCGCTTCTGCTCAAGGCAGGCTTTTCATCCAAACAAAAGTTTAATTTCATCTTTGTGAAAATCAGCTGTGCTTAGGAAGCACATGCTTGTGTTCAGCCTTATCTGATGCCTTTAGACAGTGAGGCAGATCTCAGCATTTCCTCAGGAGTCTGGTAAACCAGGCCCTGAAAACGGGTCTGCTCTTGAGCATGCTTTCTGTTAGAGACAGTCACAGCTGTGTACCATGATTTATGGCTTGTATCTTCAACTTTTCAGAGACACTATTGGTAAATGTTAGGCTTTGGTGTCAGAGTGATGCTTGCTTAACCCCAGGTACTAATTTGAAAGAAAACCAGTGAGAGACTCGAAATCAGAACTACAATTTAATAGGAAAATTAAGATAAAGGCAATAATACAGAAACAGTAGGTTAAACTGACAGAGTCAGAATACAACCTGACACCCTGTCAGTCAGGGTGGTGGCAGCAGTCCTCCTGAAGTGATAGATGTGGTTCTGTTGAAGCGGTGATCCTGTAGAAGGGTCTGGTCTTCCTCGGAAGGTCCAGTGGTGGCTGTGTAGCTCTTTTCCTCTGGGAACCCAGTAGGTAAGGGCTGACTGTGGTGTTCCAAACCTCAGATTATATCCAGGTAGGAAGGCTTGGTTCTTCCCCATGGGTGGAGCATCTCACAATAGGATGATGTAATTTTATGAGCCATGCAGTAAGGCTTGATAGCCCATTGACAGAAAATATCTCTCCAGAGGGAGTTATAAGGGATGTGTCATGGAAAAGATAAAGAACACTGCCCCACCTGGTTTTAACAGCTGGCTTATTAACAGAAGATACCTCCCAGAGAAAATTACCAGGGATGTGTCATGGAAGAGATAAATAACATTGCCCCACCTGGTTTTAACAGACTGTGATAGAATACATACTTTTAGTTACATCTTACATTGTAACCTAAGACACCCCAGCTACTAGGGGAATTTGGCAGCTTCAGTCATTGTCACAACTGAAAAATGACACTTTTCCAAGGTGCCTGCGGCAGTTACACATTCAGCTGCTCCCAGATGTCTATCAGGTGTGTTGCCTGATTCCCTGAGATTCATTTGAAAGTCTGGTGTGACTTGGCTGTGCTGACAGAGGAGGTTAATGGTAGAGACCAGGTATCTGGCTGCTGCCCTTGAGCTTTGAATTCCAGAGTGCAGCCTCCTCCCATCAGGCAGGTTACAGATATGCAGGGCCTAGATGTCAGCTCCCTCAAGAAAAATAACCCAAGTAGCTGATGTTGTGAGTGCCATATTTACATGGGCATGTTTTAAAAAGAAAAAAACCTCTCCAGAGTCCTTCTACCATGTTCTTCCATCTCTCTCTTCAGCTAGGGAAGCCCCACTCACATCCAGCCCTTCCACAGTGGAGCAGGGTTTGATCCAGATGTTATTGAAGCAGCCACACTCCCAGGTTGACCACTCCATCCTGGAATTGCTTCTGTCTGTCCTGTCTATCCTTGGCTCTTTTCTTCACACACCCCTCCACCCCCACCCCCACCCCTTGGCACAATTGCCATTTCTTCCCTTGGTCTCCGCAGCCTCTCCTTGCCAGTTGGAAGCTCTGCCCTCTTCCCCTTTCCTGCTCCCTCACTCCACAACATGTCCACTCTCCCCTGATGGATGCCTGCTCAGCTTTCAGAGCACTTGTACTGGGAAGCTTTGTCTGCTCCTGAAGAGGGGAGGGGTTGCCCTAGATGGGGTCTTGTGTTGCTTGGCAACCTATTTCTCTCTGCTCCAATAGTGATTTTCCCTCACAGTGCCTGCTGATGCAGGCACAACAACTGACAACAATATTACAGAATCAGTTGCTCCTGTCACTGTTTACTTGTTATTTATGGTTATTGTCATGAAAAGATTGTAAACATTTCCTCATTTCCTTCCTCAGTCAAAACAGATACCATTTTATGCTTTTGCAGCATGTCTGCATAATTAATGGATGGTCACTGTATTTCAGTGTATGTGACGTACAATTTTATTGGTGTTTTTTTTTAAAAGTGGTTCGTGGTTCTGGGTGCTTCTGTTTTTCAGCCCCAAATTTAGACATACAAGGTTTTATATTCAGAAGTGCAAAAATCCAGTGTAAGAGAGTCTGGCTTAACTGCCTCAAATTGTGGTTCTTGTGTTTAGGTGCACATATACCTAAAAAAGTATGCTCTGAATCATTTTCTGTCACCTTCAGGAGGTCCTTAAGTCTAACACTGATATTTCAAAACAAAAACACTTCCATGAACAGAGATAAAGCAGCCGGGATTTTTCCTGTTTGCCATTTCCTCCTCCACACTAACCATTTCCAGCTTAGTCTTTCTGGTTTGCATTTGTGGATGTGCCAAAGAAGACACACAGGTTCACTTATCCGTTTTCTCCAAAGGAGCACAGCAAGAAAGCCAGACCACATGAGTTTTCTGACCTTACAGTGAAAATGTTGCTGAGGCCTTTCTTTACTTAGCAAACTGTAGTCACTCAGAACAGACCTGGAGAGCTTCATGCATTCAGCTGGCAAGTTACATGCTGCCAGATCCTCTACTGGGCCTCGATTCAGCTCTAGAGAGGATTTATTCCATTTGTTAGCACCAAGTGACTCCCGAGCTTGTGACAAGATCTGGTAGGCACGGGAAAACTTAGTTTTCTGTTGTAGGGGTGCTTTTCAGTGCCAGACTCAGATGTACATCTGCCATTGCCCTCTGCTGGGGTATGCTAGAACTACCGGTGTGTGCCTTCTGCCGTGGTGCTGGGGTATGCCGGAGCTACTGGTGTGTGCCTTCTACCCTGGGAACCCTTGGAATGTCCTGAGGAGAAGTCTCTCCTTTATTCTATGAAATTACTGCTTTGGGAGGTCAGGATGCCTGGCTGGCAAGCGAGATTTGTGGTTTTGTTCAGCAGGTGACTGTCATACAGAGTCAGTTTTTTACTATACTATTTAGACAGTCAATTTAGTTATTGTTTGTATATTTATGAATATTAGAATTGGATGCAGAGATGGTTTCTGACTACAGCTCCACAGCATATTGCCTGCCTGTCATCCACCCACTTAACCTTCATGCTGAGTAGAGACAACTGCAAATCTCAGCCTAAAACCAGTTAGGTGGCGATCCTGAATCCACATTAAAATCTGGTCTTTCCACAACAGGACAGCCTTTTTAAAATGGCTTTTTGGAATTAGGACCTTTGAAAGGTCTTAATTGAAATTAAGTCCTTTACAGAAATGAAGGCTCAGTTCTGAGGCCCTACATATCTGCAAGGAAGGGGCACCTTGCATTTCTGTGGGATTTCACCAGTAGAGGAGGAAGAGGAGACTGTGGACCAGCTGCTCCTCAGAGAAAGAAAACAAGCTCCAAATCAAGCACACTTAGCCTAGGCAGGCTGATTGTTTAAGAGGGAGTTCTCTGAAACCAGAACAGAAGTGATCTGTAGTAATGACCCACTGTCAGCCATTTCTTTCCTGAATCTACACTGACCAGGAGAAAAATATATTCTTTATGGGTTTTTTTTTCTTTTACTCTGCACCCTTTCTAAGCACAGACTGCTCCAGAGCCAAACAGAGATCTGAGTGAGTTTCCCAGTTCCACCTACTCACAGTGGCTCTGGGTATGCTGGATGCTGGTTGGGTTCCATAGCTTGCAAATCAGGAGTTTCGTGAAACTCTGAAAAGAGATTTGGAGAGTGCTTTGAAATGCTTGAATGAGTATAGCCTAGCCGGGGGTAGTTCTCAGCCGTATTCATCTTGAAAGTCCATCTGTGTTTTCTGGTGGAAACAGAATTGGAGCAGTATCAGTTCAACATGTAACCTGGTAAGTCTCATGTGGTGGCTCACAAGAGTTAAAACAAGTAAAAAAGGAATGCAATTTCCACGTCCTTACCCCGGTCCCTGTCTGAATCAGCTAACATACTTGTGCTGACTGACTTGCCTTTCTCAACTCAGAGAGAGATGATATTGCAGAGTACAGAAAACTGCTGATAAATTAGTAGATTTTAGAGTAAAAGCCATTCCAGTTCCAGAAAGGCCTTATTACTCTTTGAACAAGCCAAGTGTTTCTTGATACAGTTCATTTAGCCAGCTCTGAAACAGGGAATGTAGAAATAGGTGGCATTGACTTGGGACATTTATTTTTAGGTAATGCTTTTGGTTCCCTTTCTCAGCATAAGAACTACTTTCATCTTCTTCAGAGACAGAGTTATAAATATCTTCCACTGAGATCCAGGGCTTCTGAGATGAGTGTGTAGCACTTCCCTGCTGTCCATAGCAATCATATTTCCTTCCATTCCACAGCACTCTCTCACCACCCTGACAGAAAAAAAGCCCTCATCTTGTAAAATCCATTAGTTATTTTCCTAAGGAGGAAGAGGATGCTTGTGGAAAACCGCGCATTATGTGGTGTATCAGTACGAAATATGTCCCATTTCTGCCTATGCCTAACCAGTCTTACACACTTCACAGCCCTGGATCTCAGTGGCCTGGTTCTTCTTTGTAAAATCAGTAACATGTGCAAAGTGCTCCTGTCCACTTCTGTCCTTGCTCTCCTCTGCTTATTGGTGCTTTCACATTGCAGTCCTTGCTCATGACACTTCAGACACAACAACACTTTATTTGTCAATGTGTGTTATAGATAGGACCAAGCAAGAAAGGATTGAAAATCTGTCAATGGCAAATTTACTTGCTGTTCTCAAAATATGTGACAGACTCCATAGAGATTTGTAACCCGTTTTTCCCCTAGAGAAGGACTAAGGCTTGCCTTTTGGTTGATTTTCTCTGATAGGTACTGTTCCTTTAGGAAGCCTTGTTCAGGTAATCTAAAAGAAAAATGACTGGAGAAAATAAATAGAGCAATAAATAAATAAATAAATAATTTGGTGGGGGAATGCCTACCTGACAAAATCTGGAGATGCAGATAGGGAAGTAGCTTCTCCTATTAACTATCTTAACTTTCAAGTGCATCAACGTATAAATTGTGCTTAGTTTCCCTGGTGGATAGAGCTATGGGTGCATTACAATCTGCGGGCATGATTCGATAAGCAGTGTTATAAAACACTCGTAACCTGAAATAAGCACAGTGTGACCATGGGCAGAGAATATCAGAATGTACTTCAAGTTGTACAGTTTTGGCATCATTCATTATTTAGGAATGTTCAAAAGGAAATACAAACCTTTTAGGTCATTTTGGAAATGTGTCCATTTTTAATTTCTTATGGTCATTATTGTGATGTTATTTCTTAATTAATATCTAATTTTTTTGCATTTGCTAGTGTTGGGGGTTAGGTTTCTTCAAGGAATTTTCTTCCCATTTCTTGTCATGGAAACATCAAGATTGAGAGACAATACCTTGGCATACCCTTCTAATGGTTCCGGGGGAGGGGCTGGGGGGGTGGGGGGAGCAGTGTGATTTTGCCAGTTTCTTAGTTGGTGGTGGTTCATTCTTTGCCTGGCTTGCAAAGGAGATGGTTGTGGTGTTTGTTGCTGGACTTCTCTTGCCCAGGGGTTCAGCACTGCTGTGAAGTTTCCCCTGACTGCCTATTGGTGAGGCCACTGCTTACACTGAACTGTTGGTGGACTGGGACTTCCTCTGCAAACCACCTTCACCGGGAGAGATCCCCACCATCTGTGTGGGTGTTTCTAAGGGAAAAGACTGGGCCCCCACCTCCTCTCTCTCCTTCTGGACAGACCACATCCTCCTGCTGGTGGACCGGAATCTCACCAGGGTGGCCATAGCCAGGGTACCAGACTGGACACATGAGAGCACTGAGAAACCGAACACCTTTCCCCCACCTCCACCTTCTCTCTCTTCCAGGGCCACCATAAACCCCTAGGGAGGCTCAGGGCTCGCACTGGAGCGTCCCCTGGAGTCACGGGACATCACCGCAGTCCCTCTGCCTCGCCAGGAGCCGTCAGCACCCCTGTCAGTTATGGTCATAATTACACTAAAGGGGAAAGTGCTTGATGGGAGGGAAAAAGGCTGTTACTGGGTTTTCTGGTTTTTTTTTGTTGTGGCTACTGCTGTTGTTTCTCTGTCTTTATATATCTATATCTATATATATTCTAGTAAAGAACTCTTATTTCTTTCCCCATGTCTCTGCCTGAAAGCCCCGTATTTTCGAAGTTATAATTTGGAGGGAGGGGGTCATCTTTTCCATTACAGGAAGGTTCCCACCTTCTTTGGCAGATACCTGTCTTTTAAAAACAGCTAGCTTAGCATTATTTGAAGATTTTGGTTCAGATTTTACCTGTCACTTTAAATCCCACATTTCCCTGAAGAAGAGCAGAAAGGGCCCAAATCTTTAATGGGCAAAACAGGTTAATATTACAAACATTTGTCTATTTTGAAATTAAACCAATAATTCTACATGGAGAAAAATATTTAAATGCACTTTAAATTCAAAAATTTAGTTTAAAAATAAATTAAAATTTGACCTTTCTTGAAATAGTTTTACTGCTAAAAGCACACTAGTGAAAGTATTAACATCACTGCTAAAAAAAAATGTATCCAAATAAACATATTTATTTGTTAAATATATGCTTTTTGTATTTTTTACTCTGTTTTATTGATTATTTAAAAATATTAAGGATGTAGTATTTATGAAAAATTGTGTCTTTCTAGATTATAAACTTTGAATAAGGTAATTTATATAGAAAAGAGAATGGGATAAATTTTGGTTTGAGGCATGTCCTGGTATCAACACAAGTCATGAACTCATGTCAGATCCACTTTCTTTTAAACTTCATGGACAACCTGGAAGCATTCTCTGTAAAGGTTTAAGGCAGTTCCTTTTCTTTCCCATGATCCAAAACAATGTCAATGTGACAATGTTCAGTACTCTTTCTTTTTAAGACCACCTGCCTTTTAAAGAGAAATGAACAAATTAGCATTTTTGGACTGCAGACATGCTGTTGAATATGTGATGTACGGGAAAAATCCATACATTGATTATTGTATTTTGCATAGTTGGCAAGGCATTGAGTTTAAAACAGCAAATAAATTAATATACCCCATTGCTTTCCCTCTTTCCCTTGCTTGTGGTTGCACATTGCAAGAATGAAGTGAGGCGAAAATTGGAATTAAAAAAACCCCTACATGTCTAAAGGAAATACAAGGTAATCCAAATGAAACCATTTCCTGATACAACCTGGAATACTATTATTATTAGGGCACTGAGCTGACCCTGCTTGAAAAGCACAAGAAGCCCTGCCTTTGGCTGAAAGGCCTTTGATTGCTACACAGCAGTATCCACTCTCTAATTGAAACCAACGATCTCATACCCTCAGGGATCTGACATGGGGCATAAATTTGCCACAGCTGTAGTTTATAAATTAGCATTGTTATTATACAGTGATAAGAGACCAGGGCCATTTTGGCACAAAAGTAAGTATTTGCCATTGCTCCTTCCAGGCTCAGGTTTTATTTCTTTGCTAATCTGAAGAACTACTCTTGGCTCAAGTCTAAGCAAATCCTCTCCTGTTGTGAACCTCTGAGCCTATACTTAACACAGAAATTAATTGAATCAATCAGATGAGGAACTAGAAGGAACCTGCTGGAGCCTAGGAGTGCCTCATAGGCTCCATGTATGCTGTAGGTGTGTTACAAGACTGCTGGCCTGGGCTGGGGAGCCATGGAATGATAGTTCTAATCTGCTCCCCAGCTCCTTGTTTCCAGGAGGATGGTCACCAGACACTTTTGTTTGCCTCTCTCGCACACTGTCTTCCAAATAACTCACATGGGGCCCAAGAGGCTGATTGCCAAGTGTTGGCATTGCTGCACAGCAGTCTCTGAAGCACCATTTAGGCCCGTTCCTGATTTGTGCTCAAGCTTGTCCTCAGATGGATGCAGAGCTGCAGGGGAAAAAGTGAGGAGATGCTCTTCAACCTGCAGCTCTGTATGGGGCCAATCCAGAGCCCCATTCCCTGTGTGCTTCTGCCAGAGTTGCTCCTTTTGTACCATCAAGAGGAAGGTCTCAGGTTCACTGGCATCATTAATATTTACTGGTTTAACTGAAGGGACAGGGCTCATGCTTCCTAAAAATCAGCTTGTCCTCCAATGCCCTCTGGTGACGGCAACTAATTAGATGCTTTTACTGAATCCAGTTAAGAAACACTCATGTTATTTTATTCCTGTTAAATATTTTACGCAAATACTGAGATTCAGCACAAACCAAAACCACTAGTTTGAATAAAACCTTCCTCCTGTAATCACTAGAGGACTTCCTAGGAGTTGAAAAATAAGCACTTGTTAGGTTCTTCTCTGCTTTGCTTTTATATTGTTCTTTTACCCAGAGCCTGGATTGAGACACAGGAGACGCTGTTTCTTCTTCTTACTTGGATGTTTCTTTTTTCTTATCTAAGTTACAATTACACAGAATGTGCTTCTAAGTTAGCAAGGTGAAAAATGGCCGATGCTGAGTTCTTCCAGAGCCTTTTGAAGGCTGTGTTATCCAATTATACAATGTCAACAAATTTATTTTTACTTATAGCCCAATAACCTAATGACCTGGCCTCTGCATTGCAGGGCTTTTTCAGCCAATTACAAGCTTACCCAAACTGGAGAAGAAAGAAGAAGAAAGAAGAAGTACTAACCACCACCCTAGTTCCTCCATCTTGTTACCTGTGTATATATATATATTACTATATCCCAAAACGTAAAATTCTGTATCTTCACCCACTGATATAAAACACTTCTATTAACTACACACTAACAATCTCAGTGTTATCACATAGTTTTGGAAGCCTTTTCCAGGGCCTCAGGTCAAATGCAGTATATTTTTGAGGGTCTGTGCTTGTCAGCTCTGAGAGATGAAAATTCTCAGAATCCAGGGTTCCAACAAGCACCCTCTAGACACACCATAACTTAGGGAATCTCCAAAGCTTATTAGGTTGAGCCCTTAAATACTTGAATCCTAATCCTTACTGCAGAGAAGTACACTTGTGTGTGTTTGTGTATGTGTGGCTGCATGGCTGCAGAAATGCCTTGTGTCACCTTCCACACTTAATCCCCCAGGATGGAAAAATGGTGGCTCCAAAAGACTTTAGGAAAACAGGTTGCTGAAATGATCACAACAAATTTGTATGTGCTGGTGTGCAACTTCTGTCCTCTGCCTGTCAGGGCTTCTATGAGTGAAGGCACAAAGCAGCCAGGAAGCAAGAGGGAGGCCAGCGGGCAAGGCGGGTAACCTTAATTTGGTATTTGAAAGTCTGTCTGCCTCATAAATGCAGCCTTTCGAAACCAGGCTTAATAGGAATGGCAACAAGCAACAAGCTTATCCACTATATCCACTAGCTCTTTTTTTTTTTTCCTCCTTAGCCTGACTTTACTGCTGCACCATTTGTGATAATAGGGAAGTAGGTAATAACACTGAAATGCACAGTAACTGGTTAGTGAAAAAATATTGAAAATAAGCAGGTCAGATTTTCATTTCATGAGGCTAGAGACCTTCTCAGTGTATCTTTTTTAATTGTTTCTTCTACTATTTGCAATCTCTGTTCTTCAAAAACAAGCCCCATGGAAATAGCACATGCTTTAAGAACAAAATGTTCCAAGACTTTGCTGCCGCAGTGTGCTGCCATTGACTGAGATCCTACTGCTTAGTTACTAACCTATGATAAAGAGGGTTTGTAATTAAAACTACCAGCAGAGCCTTGATTACTGAGGGGGATGTAGGTCCTCGTATAATTTGATAAGGTCCTTGGGCATGAAGATCTGCAGCCCTTAGTTACTGCCTACAGCAGCACGGAACATCTATGTTGTACCTCTACAGCCTCTCTGCACCTGTAGCCAGCACCAGTTGCTGTTCACTCCTGCCTTTCCCCAGCAGCAAACCAGCTGTGAATGCCATGTGGGACTGCAAAAGCATGCCCAGGGCTCTGCTCCAGCCTCCACTCTGTGGGACACTGGCAGTGAGTATGTGAATGTGTGGTAGCTGATTGCTTTCTGTACCCTAATAGGGAGATCAGGAGCTCCAGAAGTGACGCCAGCTTTCCTTGTTTATGTTAGCAGAAGGTTCTGCCCAAGACAGGTGCATCAAAGAACGTTTGCCTTACCTATATCAGAACAGTGCTCAGAGGAAAGAATGGCCAGAGCACGCTGGCCATCAGGGTGTGAATAGATTTATCCCTCCTGCATGGTCAGGGGTTGCAATCTCTCATATTTGTGCAGTGGCCTTTCTAACAGAACTCTTACCTCCACCCCCCAGAACAGCTCCTTCCATGCCAAGAGAGCCCTCTCCCTGCTCCAGGAGTTATCAAGCCAGTTGCCTTGCATTTTATACATGAAATACCCTTTTGCTGTAGCCATGCATCTGTCTAACAAGTCCACTGGAGCTTCAGACATAAAGACAAGAACTAGGCATTTTATGAGCTATTTGGAGGAAGGAGATCCATCTTAAAATTGAGCTGGGCATAAGCAAGAAGCATGATATAAACCTGTGCAGATTACCTCACCCCTGTGCAGTGGAAGACAATCTTTTGGAAAAGATGGGTGCCTGTTTATTACAAGCAATTACCATTGGTCATAATCCTTTTAGGATATACATGGAGAATGACTCAGTTCATTTAATGAGTTTTATTGCCAGTTTTCCCTAAAAAGCACTGGCCCAGAAAAATTACTAAGGCTAGCCCTAATCTTTCGGAATGGGAGGGTGTTAGGGCAGCATTTGGGTGAGCTCATGTAGCAGGCCCAATGGATTGGGGCAGACTAAGGTAAAAGTGGCAGCATGTGAAAGCTCAGCAGAGGTTTGGGTGTCCCTCGGTGGGCATCTGCCCACACCATTGACGCTGCTCAGGCTGGTTCTC
>WEIT01042380.1:0-15292 GCA_013389985.1 Dryoscopus gambensis | reverse complement strand
GAGCTTCGTATACAAGGTAAAACAAAAGCAACCAACTGGCCTAAGCCTTCCAAATACAAGGGACCTCACCTCCAGCACAAAAAGTAGAAAATCTAATTATGCAAATGAAAAAAAAAACACTAAGAAAGTCCTTATTTTGATTCCCAAATACTTAAAAGTAAATGGACCACTTATCATAAATATTGATAATTTATCATAGAAATACCAATGCCTGGTCACTGGCTTCCATAATCTGAACTGCAGAAGCTGCCCATTATGATAAGCAATCAGGACCCCAGAACTTTAATCCTCTGTAGACCACCACCAATGCTGGCTAAAGCACATCTTCGTGCAGTCAGCAGGGCCTTGTACCAGTAAAAGGAAGCATATATTGCATTTTATACCAGCTTTTGTCTAGCTGATTCAAAAAGAGGCTGAGGTAGACTGAATCCCAGTAATTTATTCTAACTCAAATATAAACCCACTAAAGTTCACACCCCCTGTACAAAAAGATCAGAGGAATATTCCTAAGCACCGATTTAAGGGGGAAAAACCTAAACCAAACAGAAAAAAAACGAAACCACAAAACAAACCCCACTTTTGAGTGCTTTTGAATTTTTGTTAATTCACCAGCAATTCAAGAACTCTGAACAACTTAAATATTTTTTTCAGAAAAATACTTGAAGTAGAAAGCCTACACTACCTAGTGACAATATCATCTATTTTGTACTTTTAGAAGAGTGATGCTAAGCACTTGACATTCAAGCAGCCCTACAATCCCAACAGAGACAGTCAAGAGCTGAATCATAAGCTGGAGTCTATCAGTAACTTTGTTCTCCATGGCTGCCCCCGTGAATGCTTCAGAAATACCACAGGCACTCCTGAGCTTGACACACCCTCTGGCCACTTCTCTGAACTCATGTATTCTCAAGATTTGAACTTCAGCTATTCAACCTCTTGCTGCAGAATAATCAAATGAAACCAAGTAAATACAGAAATAAGCAAGCAACCAACCTGCATTGAGTTTTATCAGTTTGATAAATTCATATGCATAAATAACTGAAGAGACATTTGCATGATAATTTGTTTTTAAAGTGCAACAATAAAAAATCATTGCCAAACTCTTCCCGATATATATCTGGAAATGGAACTGATATTTTAGAAAAATAAGGACGCATACTCAGCCAGGATCCACGTCAAGTCAAATAAACTAAGCATTGCAGATGGCAACATCAAAAGCTGCTGAGGGGTGCGCAGGAAACCTCAGATGCTTGACCTCAGACCAATACAAAGAGCCTGGGCTGGAAAAAAATACATTTGTACTTTCTGACTTACTACCAATATAAGAAATAGCAAGTAAATCAGACGTGTTCAAATAGTACTTTGATTTGGCCACTTTATTAGAGGAGAAAATACTAGAAACTAATGACAATCAGCATCTGCAAATTAACAGGTATAATCCAGGAACTGTTTACTGCCATCCCTTTCTGTACAGAATCCATAACTCCTTCAAAGACAGAATTAGTTCCTAAAAACATTTACATTACCTGTTTCAATCTCCTTTTCCCTCCCTCCATACCAGCTCGTATTGATTACAAAAAGTAAGGGCGTAGTTTACAGGCAATGGGCTGAAACACAGACAATCCGCTATAGACCAGTGAACTCAGGAGAAACTCTCCCTTCAGAAACATGCAACTGAAAAAGGAAAAATTCTTGTAGAAATCTACTCAAATCTTGTCTACAAATAAATAAATAATTCATTAAATAGAATCTATTGCCAAGTTCACAGATCTCACTGATAAAAGTAATTCTGAGGGAGGTGACTGAAAGCTTATTCTTAATATAAAAGATCATGAGAGTCATTTAAGATAATTTTAACAGCAAAGACAAGAAAGCTACTCCAAGAAGTGACGCAGAACATGTTTTGTCTGAAAATCCCTTAGTTTCATTGGAAAGATGAGCAGGCCCATTATTATGAGACAAAAAAATAGTAATTATAGAAAAAGATAAAGATAATTTACCTTATCTCAATCCCAAAAAAATTATCTGGAATATACGATTTAGAAATAAAATCCACTTAAAACCCCTAAAAATTATCGAAGGGCTAGAACATCTCTCCTATGAAGAAAGGCTGACAGAGTTGGGGGTGTTCAGAATAAAGAAGAGAAGGCTCCAGGAAGACCTTACTGTGGTCTTTCCATAAATGAAGGAAGCCTATAAGATGGAGAGAGACTTTCTATCAAGGCCTCTAGTAACAGGACAAGGGACAATCGTTTTAAACTGAAAAAGGATAGATTTAGACTGTATGTAAGAAAGAAATTCTTTAAAATGAGGTTTGCCTGAAGAAGCTGTTAATGCCCCATCCCTGGAAACCTTCAAGGTCAGGTTGGATGGAGCTTTGAACAACCTAGTGAGGACAGAGGGGTTAGACTTGATCTCTTTAAAGGTCCTTTCCAACTCAAAGCATTCTGTGACTCTAAAATAACCTTTAATTCTTGTACTGTTCATGAATAATTTGTATTTTCACAGAAGGCCAAGGACTGTAAAGGCTTGGCATCTGACCAGCAACAAATCAGACAAAATCTGCTATTAGCTCTGACAGGCTCTTGGCAGCAGGGAAAACTGCAGACCATAACAACTTTCACATTAGCCACATCCTGACCACAGCTCAACTCTCTCACTTTCTGGTAAGACACTACTCTCTGCAAGGTTTGAGAAAGTCCTAGTTCCCTAAACCTTGGTACTGGGTCATGCAGATTATAGACTCTGGACTAATCTTTGCACAGATTTTGCCACAGCCAAAGACAAACAGGTTGTTTTTCTTACTACTGATTCAGTGTCTCAGGGAGCCACAGAAATTGACTGATGCAGCTCCCATAGCCCCAGTACTTTTATGAACCATGAGTTATAAGAAATCCAGCTTTCTTGTTCAGAAAATAGTTAGAAGATTGAGATCAAAGTCCAACTGCATTTTACCAACTGGTTTTAATACCTCAGATATGTTACCTAAATGTTTCTGCCCATCCCCACCATGTATAAAATGTTATTTATTAATTTAACATGAGTGCTGCAAGAAAGTGCATCCCTGCTCATGATTCTGTTATAGTCAACAATGAGTAAAAATTACCAGCCAGCAACACCACAAAAATGATTGAAAATTTTCTGCCCAAGTGTTACCAGATCTACACAAGAGACCAGGCTTAGCCAAATGCATATTTTAGAAGAAATCTGGGAGAACTTTAAGGTTTTCAAAAGCAGGTGTCATCGTGCAGGCAACAGAGCAAACACACTCTCTCTTCACAGGCAACAGAACCACCCCTGAGGCTGGGAACCTCACAGTAACTGCAAGCACACACAGTCTCAATATATCTGATACAAAAGTAAACCGAAAATAACTGAAGCAGAATCAAGGCTCCCAGGACCAGCCCTTAAGCATAATTACAAATTCGGTACAGAAGCTCATGCAGAGGACAAACCACCACAGTCACATGCTGAGATCAGCCTGTTTATTTTGGCAAAGAAGAAAGAAGTGAAGTCAAGGAAAGCTTTTAGTCAGGTTGTAAATTCAGACACAAAATACAGCTCAGGAGTTTTTAAATTCAAAACTTCCTGAACAATTACAGCTGGAAAAAATTCATGGGAGAATGAGCACTATCATGCTGCCACTGCTATTTCCCAATTGGGGTCAGCAGCTCAAAGATAAGAGCATTTATTCGTGGCACTTGAGCCTTCATTTCAGAATACGCAAAATATTTTATACAAAAAATACATCTCCAGAGGCCAGGGAAGCCATCTAAGAAATAACACCAGGTCATGAAGCCCTGTCCATGCAATCTTCATTTAAATCAGCTGCAACAGTTTCAATCTACCTGTCCAAGAACTGTCCATCTGGTGATAATCTGATGGTTAGACATTTTTAAGGGGGTAGTGGATCTAAGATCAGACAACAGAGTGAAGCTCTGCTAAATAAAAAGGTACTGCAATCATCATGGGCACTTTTTCCTTTTTCGGTTACATGAATATTTAGTTTCAATTTCATTTTCCTCTCTGTAACAAATATTCAAGAATTTAACATTGTGGTGGGATTAGGATCATATAACAGTAATTTTCACCTCAGGAACAAAATGGTAAATGAAAACATCTATATTATTTTCAACTCTAAGTAACATACTTCTTTCATTTTGTTGCTTTTAGTCTTTCCTACAATATTTTGAATTAAACTGAACACACTATAGGGCAAACAAAGTATTATGCCTTCAAAATCAAAGATACCTTATGGAAGATGTGAATGATCAATTTAAGATATTTCTGGCTTGGATTTTTTTTCTTCTTTTCCTAATTGTAAAGGTTTTAACAATACCCATTATGTCAATAAAAGGAGAATTTCAGAAACAGAAGGCATATTTATTTACACATTTTTTTTCAAGTCATTATTTTTCCTGACATAAATCTTAAAGATAAGTTTTAAACTCAAGGGATACACCTCTGTTAGCAAATAACACAGTACAATAGGAGTAACTGCGTAACAGTGAAACAGCAGCACTGAGGGACCAGTGCCCATACTACACACATCTTGAGGGTTTTACTGATTCTGGTTTGTACCACATATCTCTAGTTTGGTCCACCGACTGAATATGAATTTGCAGCTGCAGGCTATCAGGTGTTTTTCTAAGGAGCATCTTCCAGTCTGCTTTCATCCAAACAGGATCCAGTTTGGTGCCTGGGCCTGCAATGCCGTACAATAGTAAACTCCTAAGATGAACTAAATCACGAATGGAGACATACCTCTACTCATTCTTTATCCAGCTGCTGATGGTTACTGGCATGAGAAAAGACTCTTGTTCTAATATAGCGACAAACCAGGTTATGGTACTTTTTCCCCCTTTCTTATCTGCACTTCAACTTTATTGACATTTTTATCAAGGCTTTATTCTTTAATACCGAGCATGAGTGACCATATAATATATAGCTACCAATCATACACCATCACTTAACCAGGAGAAACAGCCTTAAAACAATCCGAAGATAGTTGTTTTAAATAACATAAACTACATTTTTCTTCCTTCTTTCCTCCTCAAGGATAGACTATTGCTACTACAACACAAAAATATTGCCACGGACCTCCAAAGTTCAATACTTTAAAGTTATGCCTCTTAGAGTACAAACACCAGCTAAACACAAGTTCCACCCTTCAGAGCTTATATAACTGTAGTGATCTCATCCTCTAAACAGAAAGTATGATTAAAATTATCTTTAATTTCACCTCAATCGTCCCAAGATGCTTTAGCAGTCCCCATCCTGTGAGCTCCCAGCAGGCAGCTCTCCCCAGCCCGCCCCGGGACACTGCACTCCAAGTGCCTGTCAAGCAGCCCTCACCACGGCTGTGGAAGGACACACAGAGATATTGTTGTCTAATCAAATAGGTCTCAAAGTAAAACATCGCTTACATGCTCAGCTGGTAACTCACCACTGGCTCCCCATCAGATGATGCTGAGGACTGGAAATGTGGAAGCAACAGCAACAGGAATGCAAGTAAATCCTGTTCCTGCACGTTTCGACATAACCCTGTTCAGCAATCCGAACAAAGGCTTGTGCTTATTCAGCCTACAAATACCTTTAATCACCGTGTTTTGTCTAAAACCGGGGTATGGATTCCTGTCTCCAGAGATTAATCTTCCTGCTCCTTGTCAGACAGGAGAGATTTGAATTAGGGCTTTAAGTCAAAAGCACAGCTAGCATTTGCAATCGCACAGACCTAAGCACGTATCAAAATTTCTGTTCCTGTTCCAACATCACATAATAAAAAGTAAACTTTTATTTCATTAATGACAATATGTGAAACACCACTCCAAATAGTTTCAAAGATACACTGAAAAATACTTTTAAAAATACCCTCAGGGGGAGTGTAAAAGGCTCACACACAGAAGCTTGAAGTTCCCAAATACAAGATTGGTGCAATGTTAACTCTTCACCACAAAACCTCAGATACCACCACCAAAAAAAAAAAAAAAAACCAAAACAAGTAAAGCTCCCTCATTCCTTTGCCAGGACAAGAGGTACCCAGGACAAAAGTCCCCTTTCCCATTTCTTGGTACCTTCTCCCCAACTCAGGCAGTACCAGTCCCAACAATAACACAAAAATATCTCTGCCAACGTGTATGATCTGTACTTCTAAGAAATTCTTTACTGAGAGGGTGGGGAGGTGCTGAAACAGGTTACCCAGAGATCTTATGGATACCCCATCCTGGAAGTGTAGCTTTGAACAACCTGGTCTACTGAAACGTGTCCCTGCCCATGGCA
The DNA here is from genome assembly GCA_013389985.1 of Dryoscopus gambensis. Lineage (NCBI taxonomy): Eukaryota > Metazoa > Chordata > Aves > Passeriformes > Malaconotidae > Dryoscopus > Dryoscopus gambensis. Next base: position 9,013 of record WEIT01042380.1, on the reverse strand, counting down.
GGGGGAGCTACATGAGCTTTAAGGTTCCTTCCAGCCCAAACCATTCTATGATTCTGTGTTAAAAATAAACAAAATAAGTCTGAAAGAGCTTTGAATTACGAGTAGACTCAAGGAGCATACAATCCTTTTGTAGACATAAAAGTTTCCCTTTACTAAAAGCAAAATATTTGATACAGCAGTACAAGAATATGCAAAACATTAAGCATATTTTCACAATGGTTCAGGTTTAAAACTCAGACCTTCCCAAACCCAAGGTTTTTTCTATAGCTTGGAAAGTTTTTTTCAGCAAGTTTTCTCATCTTCCCAACTGGTATTATCTGCAACATTTTGAAAAAAGAAAAGAAAAAGATTAAAAAACCAAAATTTAAAATACATACAAGCATGGCCTGAATTACTTGGACACAACTTGACTTCAGATCTTCAAGGCCAATCTAGAAAATAGTGACTTTGGTCATCAGAAAATAAATTCTTTAATATTTCAACAAGAGGGGTGTACATATAGTACTTAACAAACAACTGTATTTTTTGTTCGAGTGTTTGTGCAACACAAAGGGGAAAAAAGGAAAATGTAAAAGAACCTGCATCGGCAAATCTTCGGGAACTTAGTACCAGAGTTTCCTTGAGCTATCTCATGTCAAGGATGGTTGACATTCATTGTGTTTCTCAACTACAAAAGTAGAGCACTTTATGTGGATCACAGAATTTGGCCCATATAAACTTTAGGATTTAAGTAACACTCCTCTAAGAACAGTTAAAAATAACTGCTGGTTTGGCAGCCCCTGAAAAGGAGATTAAGAAAAAGTAATATTTCAAAGACACTACACATGAAATTTCTGACAGAAATTCAGCAGAATGGTGCTCAGCAGAAATTTCAGGGGGTCCAGAAATCAAAAAGACTAAATGATTTTTTAATGAGCAAAACTGACATCACAGACAGGTTCAAACCATGTCTCAGCTACATGTCTACATATACCACAGGCAGTCAATACGCTCAATATCAAAACCATCGAGAAAGGCAATCAAGTGGATTTGCCTAAATGAGTGAGAAGGACCAGAAAGCATGAAACAGTCACTTCTACTTAGTACTTTAATTGACATTCTTGAAGAAATTTCTGATTTTCTCAACACTATTTCCAAGAAACCAGCACAGCCCAATTTAATGCAACCTGCTATGCATCAGTAGGATTCACCCAGGTGACACAAGAGGAAAACGCAAACTTAATTAGATCATTTCAGATCAGTTGCTATAAAATCCATGGGTTTTGTTATTTGGCACATTTAAACCTATTATCCAGTTAATCAATTAGAGAAGAGGATAATGTGAAATAATTCTTAAGCATGTTTCAAAGATACTTAAATCTTCTTATATTTTTTCTTTTAATTCTAACACCTTCCATGATCAAAAGCAGCATGGTTAAAGCCTTCTTCCAATTCTAGAACAACCTAAATCTATAGTTTCAAAATCCTTCCCACTGAAAATACATTATTATTAATTTCTAACCTCAAAGACACATTCCTTTGTTCTTCCAAGATTAAGGCAAACCATCTTCTTACACATTTTTACAACTTTCCTCTAAATGCTCAGTACTAGCCACACAGAAATTCCATGAAGTTTTAAACAACACTTTGCCAAATAAAAAACAGTAAGGGTCATGTAATGACAGGTTAAATATATGTAATATTTATATGGAAAACAAACTACAGAATACTTCAATCTAGCAGAAAAAGCAGTAATACACAGCTGGTGGAAACTGAGACCGCATAGACTAGAAACAGGAACTATTTTGAACATTTTGAAAATGTTTTAAAGAATTACTTTTAATCACTAACACAGACTTTAAATTAAGACTAGACTTTTTTTTTTCTTGCTAGTTCAGTATTTCTCTGATTTGCAAGATGTCACAACCAGTCTGCAAAGCAACTGCTTTGGGTATTTTTCAGTGTACACACAGACACAGCCAAAGGTAAGCACTAGTGCCTTCTGACAGACACACTTGAGAGTCAATTCCTGGCTGATTTCAGCATTTGCAGATATTCCACGGACTCAGAAATGTTCATGATGTCAATCAAAAAGCCTAGGAGACAGTTCAAAAAGTCACACACAAAGTCCTCATGTTAAAAACATTTAATTGACACATTCCTGATTACAGACAAGACCCTCACCCTGTTGATTACGGAATAGCAAACCACAAAACAGTCCTTGATTTTTTTTTCATGGAAAACTAACACATAACTAGTTTTTAAAAGATGAGGAATACAATGCAGAAGAGACTGTACTGCTACTGAAGGAAAGACTGTGAGGTCACGTGAAACTTATCATCAGTGGACCCACAACAAGACAACATGATGACTCCCTTTCTCAGGGCTTTACAAAGCATCCTCTTCAGCTTCCTGGACTTGTGGTCTACAGTGCTGCAAGCCAAGTTCACTCAAGCATTCTATTTAGAAACCCAGTCTGGAAGTCTTCAGCACTTCCTATATTCCAGCAAATACATTCTTTATTTCAGATATATGGATATATATATTTCCATGTATTTTCTTTCACTCAAAACTTGAGGTCCATGAGAGCTTAAGCTACAGTGATCAGGAATTCAACACGAAAGTTAGATATGACTAATTCAAATTCCTCCTTGTGAACAGAAATTTTTCAAACCTGCTTTCATGATGGATATTTCTTCACACTGTTGAATGACCTGAGTGTCATCTTGGAGGGGGCAGGGGGAAGCTAATAGTAAACTCCTCATAGATTTCTTGTATTTCCTTTCTAGAGTTAAAAAATCCTCCTTGGGGATGAGTTTTTGGGTTTGAATTATTCATGGGAACTAGTAAACTAAAAGCTTTTAAGTACAGTTGTCTCATATCATCATATGATTAGAGATCTTCTAAGGTCATCTTAGAAACAATTCAAAACACAGCGTAAAAGAAACAATTGTGTAGAATGTGACTGCGATGAAGACCATGGAGGATTATTACAAGTCAGGCGCTTCCTCAGGAACTCAGAAAACTCCAGTTCCTTTGGTGCTGAGACAGCAACAATCACATGGGGTTCAGCCACCTCCCAGTGACCTATATGAAGTCTTGAGGCAAGAACTCAAGAACAACTGAGTTCAAAAAGAGTAAGATGTAGTACAGAGCAGCCCAACTGATACAACTTTCAATGCACTGAACTAAAAAAAAAAAGCCAAAACAAAACACAACCAACAGACCTATTTTTCCAAATGCATCAACATATGAATCAGTACCCTCGTCACACCATGTTAATGGAGGCTCCACCTCTCTTTACAGAGTCCTGTTCCACCCTCCACAATAGCATACCTGTCTTCAATTACAGGGAAGTATGTGCTTCCTTGTATTGACTGAAGGACACAAAGTATGAAGAATAAATTAAAAACAGGACATTGCATTTTGGTATCAATGCTCTGTTCAAAGGAAATTCACAGCTTCCAGAGTTTCTGCTTTATTTGGGTGATTAGTAAAAAGAACTTGCTAGCTATAATAGTTTACTCTAACTTCAAGAAAAAAATGCATGTCTCTTGATAACTCCAATAAGTTGGGAACAATAAAGGAAACAAGATTAATCCAATGCCATCTCAAATGCCTGCACATCCAGTTTCTATGCTGCCTTCAGACAAAAGGGTGAACCAGGCTGGCTAACTTCCTAGTTATGACCTGTGAAGAATACAAATCTAAATTTCCTAAAATAAAAATATCACTGCATGTCTGTTAAGTAATAATAAACTTTTTTTAGAAGTGACAAGTTAGCAGAAATTGATGACATTCAAGTACAAGAGAGAAACACAATTATATTTCAAAGGTTATCAAAAAAGCATTTGTTTTTTCAGCTTCCACTCTATAAAACTTATTCAAGTTTTACTGGATGCCGTAGTTTACCTAATTTCTTCACGCATCCAGCAGCCTGTGCTGTGTGATGATCCTCCTTTGATACAGAAGCTTTTGACAGCATTCTGGAAACATGTCCCATAATAACAGCGTAGGAAACCCTAACACATCAGGTGTGGCTTCAGAGACGAAGCCTGAGCCACCCAGGAAGCGCTCTAACTACAGCAGCCTTTTGCCATGAAAGGGTCTCTTGAACTAGATTTATACTGAAAAGAATCAGGGAGGTATAGGACAGAAGACTGATTTTTTGCCTGACCTGCTCTTCTATTCTAGCAGTGGAATAAAAGACATGCTTTGATTGTAGTGAATGATTTTCATCTTCTTTGATACCTGGCTTCTCCCCTTTCTCTAGGTATCCCTTAGCTTATTTTTTTTCCCCAGCCTCAAAATGCCTTTTTTTAAAAAAAAAAGTTTCTTTCTAGAAAGAAACTCTCATTTAGTGTTAAAACTGTCATCTGAAAAACTCCTTGCAATGCTCTAGAGTGCTTTTTGCTTTGGGGAACACAGGAGCCCTGGAGCTGCCCATTCTGCCAGTGGAGCTGTACTAATCCTGCCCTGTGCTGAGCCTCTGAGCCCAGCCAGTCAGCAAGGCTCTTCCTGGAAGGCGAATGACATCTGCTCACCCTCCCCTGTCCAGCATGCACCCAGCTCAGCAGCAACTACTCCAGATCATCCTTTCCCATGTGGCTGTTTCTGCCTACACCACCCTGCTCAACAAGATCATTAATAATTTTGGACCTCTGGTAGTTACTCCCCTTGTTGAGCTCTCTACTGTAAACTGCCTCCCCCTTACACATTAAGCTGCATCTAAAATTAGCCTGAAAAGCAGATCTTCATCTCAAAGCAACGATACTCTCCCCACTTCCATTTCTTCAAAATAGGAAAACTGACTGCTACTTTGGTTCAGGAATGTAGTGAATCCACATGCCTTTTAGGTGGTAAAAGGCAATGGCCTTCTTTGTGAGGGTGCTCTTGGCACAGTGACAAGGGGCTTTGCTGACCCAGAACAAGCTGAGTTTGTTATCATCTGGTGCAAGGATCACTGTGAAGAGCCAAAGGAGTCCCCAGCAGAGCAGCAACTCACAATAGCCTGCAACAACACAAAGTATTCCTTCCTGCTGACTCGCATGGAGAGCCAGCATGTTCTACTGCAGGGCTTTCCAGGCCGTGCTTGGCATGCATGAGCAAAGCTTGTCGTGAGAGGAATGTTCCCTGCAGCAAATGTGTCCTCCACATCACTCTCCAAACCTCAGCCTGATGAGCAGGGTTAACTGTAGGTTGACAGCTTTCAAGTAATTACAGCCATCCCCAATCCAGTGCTAACTGGTATGACACTGGTCATTCTCAACAAGGGAAGGCAGAAAACAAAGAAGAAAATACAGATTTTGATCAAAACTCTCTTCCCAATCTTCAAATTCTGCTTCTACCAGATGTTCTGTCTGCATCTCTCCACTAGCCTTTTGACTAGACACCAAGCCTGGCTGATAAGTAAACCAAAAGCTAGCATCTCTTTCATCCTCAGAAAACCACACTGATGCAGCCAGTCTTACTTGCTCTATTGTACAAACTCCATTTGCAATCTGTCTTGGTATACGCAGCCCACAAAGAGCATGCGAAGCTGCATGTCATCTGTAGGACTGACGCCATGCAAATCCTTCCCATTGCCATGAAGTTGTGAAACACAAAAGGCAGGATATCCTGGAAGTAGTAACATAAATGGAAAAAAAAAAAAAAAAGGCATGTGTCCTGGGAATAACTTACACAGGGATTCTTTAAGGGCAGAAGCTGATCCTGAAAAAAGAAGTCTGATCCAGAGGAAGACACGTCGTGAAGCTGTCAACAAATATCAACACGCGAAGCACCACCAAAGAGCCAGATTGCAACAGAGTGATCCAGGCAGAAGAATGACAGGCAAGACACCATGCAACCCAGGAAGCCAATCCAGGTGACATGCTAACAACCTACACTGGAGCATTCATTATGTTCTACACTCTGCTGAACTCCAAATGAATGCTATCCCATGCATCTAGGTCAAAATTAGACTGCCATTACATGCAACAGTGCAAAGAGGTGATATCAGCTATCACTGAACCAAGGTCTGCATCCCATTACTTGCTATAGCCTGCAGCGCCCAAGCTCTACACCATGCCATTCCTGTCCCAGCTGGGTGGAAGCCCTTGGAAGACAGCCTGGTTCCTGAAAAAGGGGAAATGCTCCTCAGCTATGGGAAGGCTTTTAGAAACCCTTCATTCTCCTCCTGCATTTTCTTATTCAATAGTTTTTCTTTATTTCCCTGGGTACTAGTACAAGCTTTTAGCTTATAGTAGAAATACAGCATAGTCCAAACACTTGCAGGAGATGCTTGAGGGAAGTGGTGATTTTTCAGAAAAAAGGAAAAAAAACCCCTTGTTTTTCAACAGTAGTAACTTGAAGTCTACTAAAACACAAACTTCAAAAATAAGCAGCACCCCCACTAATCAGCATACATTGTTTAAATGCTTGCTAATATTATTAGGCTAATTTCTCACAACATAGAATTGATTTTCTGAAAATATGGCTATTAGGCTATTGGTTCACATTCAACTCAGTTCTCCTCTGTCTTTATGTGTGACAGTTACACAGCTTTTCCTTACACAAAGGCTTGAAACAAAATAAAATTAAGTACATGGGAAGAAGGTCCTCTTTATGAGAGATGTGACTCCTTCATTGTCAGACTGGAGATTACTGGTTAGTTTTGTGGGTTTGCCTGCCTGTAAGATGTTCCTCACAAAATTAGGCCATGAATTTAAAATGAAGCAGCTGATCAAACTGAACAAACAAAGCTACAGCAGCCTTACACACAGCTGCATCTTGCCCATTCAAAGTACAATGTACAGTGGAGGAACTAACAGCTCCTTTTGAGAAGGCTTCTGTCGTACCTGGATCCCCTAAAAACTTCTTGGACATTTCCAACAAGATGACCAATGGAAATGAGAGGCTGCTAGAGAGTACATGCTGAGTCCTAGAAAAACATAAGCCAATTAGCTTTCATTAATTACCACTAACCACACCTTAGCACACCTTCAGAAGTCACTCCAAAATCTTTACCTGTCTTAGGGTGAAATACTTTACCTAAACTGCAAGGCCTCGTGGTCTTACACCCACAGCAGGCACAGCCAGGGTCAGTGCCTGGACATGTATGGGGGTCAGGCAGCAGCTTCCATTTGAAGAGGAAAACATGGCTTCAAAGTCCTGCCCAGGCATGGTAGGAAGGGCAGCCTCTGATGCTAACCAGTTTTGCATAAAAGCAGTCAAAATAGCATTTTTCTTCTACCACTATCTTCAAGTGTTTCCACTTGCTGGGCTCTCTTTGGTCCTCTCAGCTCCTCAGACTTTGCCACCTTGGCATCAGCCTTCACATGTTTCTAAAGAAGGAACTCACCTCAAAATACTCTTCCTCTTCCCGGCGGTTTCCCACTCCCCTGCTTCTACCTCCTCCCTAGGGCTAAAGCAGCAGAGTCACTCAGTAAACAAGCCAGTGACATGAAGTGCCTTTTGTCTGCCCTCTTCTCTCCCAAAGGGATTTGTAAAGAGACCAGGATTAATACTGAAAACAACTCATCTTAAACAGCTGCTTTGGGGTTTTTTTAACCATATAAATTTCCACTTCCATCCTATGTACTCAAGCAGTCAGTACTTATTCCTTGAAATCCCAAGCTTTTATTAAACAACAACAACTATAAAAAATCAGGAGGCAATAGAACTGCATTTTTTTAAGGCATAAAAAACCATTTTCCTTCTAAAGAGATCAGTAACTGATCCCAGACTCTAACAGAAGCTGCAAAGGGCAATTTAAAAGAAGTCTATGAACCAACTTTATATATTATAACCTTGCTAGGCTGACTACTACATGAACAGACACAGAACTCTGTAGCAAGAGAAATAAAGAAGCTAAACTTCAACACTTGCTAAAATAAACTATTTTCAGTTCCAAGTTAAAAGTAATCTGATGTAATATTTGACAAAAATACGTACATGTATTCAAAACTGGAAAAAGCGGCAAGTATTTAAACTGAAAGCGAATAATCCATAAGAGTATATGGTCAACACATTATTTGTTTGTCATTGCTGCTTTGGTCTTGAATATATATAATTTAGCACGTAAGCCAGAAATACCCATAGCATCAGATGTCATATCATCAAAAGACTGCATGTTCATTGACAGTAGGAAAGATTCCTACGGCCACAAGAAAAGCAGCTACTTAGACCACTGAACTGTAAAAAACATGTTCTGTGGGTGTTGACCTTTTGAGCAAGACATGACTTGTACAGCATGATAAAAGGCTAAGAAATTTCATGGCTAAGATTTCTCTCCCTGCGTTAGTTAGAAATAATCTTTTTCCTTTGAAAGCATGTAGAACTTTTCAGCAAAACACAAAACAAGATCTAAAATTTGTTTCAGATTATCATCAGAATATGACATAAAAGGTATTTCAAAAAACATCCTTCCCCTAAACAAAGCTTAAAATTTGTTCTTGCATAAATGATCTAAAAAAATACTATGGTGTAAGACTTTTTCAAAAGCCCACAGTGCATGTCCAAACATCCAAAGAAAAAAAAAATTGATAGAGGACATTCATGCAGTGAACCAAACACTATCTCAAGGTCTGAATAATCCAAGATTTGAGTGTCCAATCATAACTAATTTCAGGTGTTGAGAAGATGAAAGAGTACTGTAATGGGCTGACAACCAAAGACGGAGATCATCCCATCTGCAAAACTGCAAATGTACAGAAGAAACAGGAGTGCTTTGTTTCCAACAGCTCTAATTCAACACAACTACGACAGCCCATCTCTCTTCTGTTTCCCAAGAACTTTGACATTTGAAGCAATGCTTTTAACCACAGCCAAAAGAAGATCAGCAACTAAAATCTGTAAAAACGATTAGCAGTTCTATTTTGGAAAAAAACGGAAGAGGACTAATGGGCCCAGCAGCACAGCCATCGAAAAGCAAGCCAACAAGTATAAGAGAAGGAAAAGCAGCACCATTCCTGGCATGTCCACATAAGTAACACTCCTTGCTGTACAGCAGAGAGATACAGTGCTCTGCTGAATGCCATTTGTGTACACAAGC
>WEIT01042359.1:0-12430 GCA_013389985.1 Dryoscopus gambensis | reverse complement strand
TTCCCCAGGGAAACGTAACAACAGGAGAAATTTTAGTTGTTAAAAAACAATGTTAGAATGAAACTTTTCTCACTCAGGAATGAAAAAAATGTAAACAGTATTTACCTTAATTTAATTAAGGTAAATTTCTTAAACTATAGGAAAATGTAGGCAATTCTTCAGATCTGCCATGTTTGTGTTCACTGTCTCAATTTTTAATAGCAGCCTTTTAAGACTGGGCAGATTATTAGATATTTTGACATAGCCTCCAAGTCCACTGTTGTTTCAGCCAGACCCTCTTGAATTCTCATAATCACATCCCAAAACTTTGTCCTGATAGAGGAAAAATATTCAATAAAGCATCTCAGTGAAGTACTACGTAGATTTTATGGTAGTGCAGTTTTTTCCCAATCTACATGTTTAGCCTGGTTATCTAGTGCAGGGAAAAAAACAAAGTAATTCAGTTTTCTCCATTTTATAGTATTCCATCCCATTCTACTGTAGAGACAGTTCCACCCAAAGGAGTGATCATCAGACAAAGAGTGACTATACCTATTTGGCTTTGTTAGTGTTTGCTTCACATCTCAAGACCAAGCTGTTCAGAGTGCGTGTGAAATTCTGTCTCCCTGCAAGTCAGTGAGAAAGCTTCCACTGACTTTACAGAAATTACAATTTCATGGGAGGATTCAGGCTAGCATTCACCAGACCTACAGCAGACTATAGCCCTAAACACCTCCCTTGCTAGTGTTAGTACCCCAGAAAATCTCACTGTCCCCTGTAGAGCAAGAAAGGTGTGTAAAATCTTTTCAGTAGTAATATTAGATGATCCTATCCTTTACCGACAACAGGACCAATACAGATGTCTCACTCTTTCTTCTTCTTACACATTTCTTTCGTGTAGCAGAAAAATTGACCTCTGACTTCCACTTTCCAGTAAAAAGAAACGCTCTATTTGGCTTAGACAAACATTCAGTGGAACAGATCTTTCTGGAGACTAATCAAAATAAATCCATCTGACCAAAGAACAAAGAATACCTGTTTTCACTGCAGACTTTTGCTGGACTTCAATCTAATGTTTTTTTCCAAGATGGGTGAAAGTAAGTTGTTCTGTCACTATCAAGCTTTTCAGGTACAGTTTATGGAGCACAATGTCTTGCTGGAGTGTATTTGCAATTTCTTCTTCAGCTCTCATTTCTTTGGATTTTAAAATATTTTTAAATAAAACAGTGTCATTTTATGTTTTTACCATACCTATCCATCAGGAATTGTAAATAGTCCAACTGTCAGTAAAAAGGAAGTTTCCTTGCTTTACAGATGTGTTTATTTTTTTCAACAATTGGAATGATGCAGAACAGAAACTGCACTTGGAAAAGCTTGTCTCAGTCACGGGATTCATTTGCTGCAGCCAGTGACTCCTTAACCTCTAAAAATGACTGATCTGAACCCTACACATAAGCACATTTAAATGTCATAACCTACTCATTACTGGGAGGAACAGAAAGATAAAGCAAATCCAAAGAAACCCTAAGTGAAGATTGATTTTGTATGCACTTGCTCACTCTCAGAGTTACAATACCACAGTTAGGAATAATTACTGAGGAGGAAAGAAAAGGACAGAGAACTGAGTTGAACTCTGTGAAGTTCAAATGTGCAAACCCTCTCTGTTCCAGAAGTGAAGTGACATTCTCTGACTTGGGTGGAAATTTGCATAATGTGGGAAAGCTTGTTTCTTATCTTCATATAGTTGTGCTTGCTCTGGAATGATCAATTTTCAAGGAGCATTTCATAATGTATGCAAAAAAAGGGCTGCTCTTGAACCTCCGTAATCTCATATCCATTTGGAACACACATCAGGGGTTTGCTAAACCTCTGACTCTCCCATAATACTGCTTAAATGACAGTGAGCGAATTCTTAAATAGCCAGCACAGAAAAATAATTAAAGGCAAGTTTAGAAGAGACAGAAATTGTTACAGAAATCATCTCAGTGTTTGAAAGCAAATCATGTTTTGATACAAGGTCATACTGTGCTATTATGTGTTGCCAATGTCACATATCTTAGAAGAAAGTACAGGTGTGCATCAGGCAAACAAAGCTATTTTTAAGTGTCTGTGTTTGCTTTTCCAGTGCAGCATATTTCTATATTGCTTTTATCTGTCCATGTTGACTCTGGAAGGCATCAGGAAGATTAAGCTGAAGATATCATCAGTAGCTGTAGGTACACAGAGACTTTAAAGAGTCCTATCACTTATATCCTTTGTCTCACTTTCTATGATAACATGAACATTGTGGGTCTGAAGAATGCTTGCTAATGATGAAATTATTTTTGTTAAAATCAAATATGGGTAGAATTTTACTGAATCCCAGAAAGATTTTTAGAAGTTAACACATCTGCAAAATACCATTAAGAAAAGCTTGGTTTGGTTTTTGTTGCCTTTTTTTTTTGGTTTTTGGTTTTTTTTCTTTTTCTTCTTTTCCTTTTCTCCTTCCCCCACTTTTCAAATGAAAAGCTGAATATTCAAATGGCCTAATTTTCCAAAAGGTGAGTAATCCAATTTCATTCATTTTCTGTAAGCACCGCATTAAGAAAAACAATCTTGGGCCAAGTAAGCTTTTAGGCATTAAGACACTTTCCAATATTTTGTTCCTCGATGTCTAAATCATTGTAGGCTTAGGGCTTTGATATTTCTCTAATGCAATTTCTTAGTTGTGTACTTGGGATAGTATTTCACTTCTTCAGTAAAGCAGCATTATGAGAAGAAATATGTAAGAAAGCTATTCCCATGCTGCATTAGTGAGAAGAACATAGCGTTGGCACCAGTGAGTCTGAGCTATGAATAATTTTACTGGAGGTAAGCTAAAGGATTCAAAGTTATGCAGAAAGCATCACAAGATGTCTTCATAATGATGCCTGAAAAAGTACCCTCACACAGATTCATTTATTTATGCTACAATTCAAAAGCTTATGTAATAGCATTCAACTATTTAACATCCACTTGAATTACTGTACACTGTGACTAATTTTATTAAATAAAACCAAGAGTTTTAATGAGATCTCTCACACTTTTCTAATTCTTGCTATTTCTATATTAAAAAAAAAAAAAAAAGAACAGTTACTGAGTTTTAGTTTGTTTCCTGAGCATTTTCATCCGCAGAATTTGGTGAAAAAAATATTAACTTTCAAGGCACCTATGAAATGTCACAGACAAGAAAAAGCATAGACTGCTTTCCGTCCCTAAACTCCCCCCCTCATCTTTGTACAGTTGTCCTTGGCAAGATGAAATAAGTGAAATGAATCATGTGCTGTCACCATTATTGAGCAAGTCCTGATGGCTTTAGCTTGAGGTTAAGGTTAGAAAATCTCTCTGAATATTACAGTTTGCTTTTTCTCTCCATATTTCAGGCTGAAATGTCCTTTTTAAAATCTGTTTCTCTCTCCTTCCAAATCGATGCAATCAGACTTTGCTGAAAAATTGAAAATTATGTTCTTCAGCTTTTACATGTTTCTCTGAAAGCAAACAAAAACTCTTGACATTTTCTTTAACTCCTCAGGTATGATTCCATTTTATTTATCTAGAGGTCCTGTCTTCACATCTGAAAACAGACTCTGCTTGTTCTTTTCCCTATGTTATTATACTATAATAATACTACTTTTTATTTCTACATACTTTCCAATTTTGCACACATAGAAAAGCTATTCTGTTAATTCATTTTTTTTCCCAAAATATGACTGGAGCAGATTTAAGCATTCCACAAAAATGATGCTTTAGTAATTAAAAGTGTTTGCAGTGTAACAATACTGGAAACAGATATGGTTTCCAGTTCAAGCCATTCTTTGTAAAATGAAGCTGGAAATAAACTCACACACTGTCAAATGCTGTGATAAAAATCTCAGGGCTGTTTTTTAATCATCAAGATCAAGAATCTATGTGTACATGTCACACCTCTTATTCAGTTTGCTTTGACTGGTTTGATTTATGTAGAAACCTAAATACAGAGTAGGAAGAGTGATATGTCTGTCATGTTCTCATGTTTGAGAACATGACAGACACATCTGGACCTGAGAACCTGTAAGCTGCTCTGTGACCAGTAATACAATAATACGCAGACAGCAGAGGTTAAAAAGTAAATCAACTGAAAAAAATTACATAAATTTTCTTTATGAAGTTAATTGAAAAGGGGCTGAAAATATCCACAATTTTACAGGCAGGAAATAAATAAATAAATAGTAGGAAACGTGACCCATGGAAGTCATGTTCTCTAGTGAAGATAAGAACAAAAAACATTGCTTCCTAATTTAAAATTAATTTTATGTAAGGTTCCTGGTGACCTGCCTTTTGAGGAAGAGAATGATGTAAGTGAAAGTCAATGAAACATTTGTTTATGTGTCTGTGAATAACTCAGAAGCATATGTTAGATGGGATACAAGATCAGGCCATTTAATTGCAAATAGAATATAAATATAAATCTGTACTTGTGTATATAGATCTGTTGCCTGGACAGAGGTGTCCAGTGCCATCTTTTTTATGAGATTGTCTCACATATATACACCATCTGACTTTCCAGAGAGGGCGGGGCTCCTGGAGTCTTGTGCCTTATCTCACAGAATTGTGCAGATCTCAGCTGTCACTATACACATAAATGTGGACAAGCTTAATAAAGTCCCTAATCAGTATAGGTAATGGAGCTTTAGAGCTTTTCAGCTGACCAAATGAAGGTGCCTAATTTAGGGTGACATGAGCAGCTTTCAAGGTAACATTGATTGTACTGACCAAAGCTTGATGTAGGTTCACTTTTATTCTATCTGAGATACAGAGAATCTGAGACATTTCAAACGGTATTGGTTTTCTAACTATGGGCAAGTTTACACTGAATACAGTGATCCTGATAAGTCCTTTCCATCTTGAAATGTTCTGATTCTATGACTTTATGAAACACAAGCAGGGTGAATCCATATCTACATAGAGAACTGTCGGTTTGTGTCATTCTTTGACAAATACAATTGAACTGCTGTGATTAAAACAAAGAGTCAGTAGGCAAAAAGTTTACATCCTTCATTATACAAATTTTCCAGCTAGGTTTTTTTTCTCCCTTTAATTCTCTTAATGCACATTAGAGTACCTCTTGTTTCCTGCTAGTTTTAGTCAGGGCTTGATTCTGTTGCCACACCTAATTTGGTACATCATGAAGATGTTTGTGTGTAAACTGCTGAGCCTCTGGATGCTCCTCCAAAAGGCAACTGTTCTTGTGTAACCTTGCCACACTGTGTGAACATTTCAGGTACTTTGGGAGATCTCTGATTGCAACATATACCTTCCTTTAGGCAAGGAAATTAACCCTTCATATTTCACTATGAAAAAGCACTTAAGGATTTTGATAATGGCTCCAGCACAAAAAAAATAGTGGTAATTATACATAAAACACCAATTCAAACAAACTTTATGCACTAAAAATGCAAGCAATATTCTTAATTGGTACTTCTGGAGTAAGAAGACACAGCAGGTTAACAATCCAGTGACCTATTCTCACACTCATCTGATACAGAATGCCATTGTACTCATGTCAGATTCATTTAAAATGAAATGCAATTTTTTTTTCAGTGCTACTTCACCTTGTGAAACGATGCAAATGAAAATTAAGCCTTGGATTTTCCCTACAGTATGTTTTGCTGAGTTCTGACTACAGTTATACTCAAAGAAATGTAGAAGTCATGGGATTGCACACAGTAAGAGTGCAACTCACTGTTTTAAATCCTATTTTAAGGTTTGTGTTAATTTCATGCTGTGTAGGCTAAATCATAGAGAATGATGCAGACTGGATTTTCACTTGGTGAGTTGAATGTTTGAAGTTAAAAGTATGCTTAAAAATATTTTTCTCTTTTTTTTTTTTTTTATTTTACTGCTTCAGACTAAAATGGTTAGATTTCTCCCTCCTGACAAGAAAGTCAAATGAGTATTTTTGGATATTGCAAAACAATATCCCTGTAAATGATGCAAATTTGGTATCTACAAATCCAAAAAAGAAATTAATGATCTAGCACCACATAAGTGATGCAAGAGATCTGAGTGAAGTTTGAAAAGATTCACTCCATCTAGCCTTTTATGTAGTGGAAGAATTATTTTGGATTGTAAGTTTTATAATTTAGCATCTCATGAAGATTTTTTTTTTCCTAGGGTTCTGTCTGTTTTTATAAGAAATTACCTACAAATGAAAGGTAAAAATACTCTTTTAAGTAGAAAAATTTAAAAAATGAATTTTATAATTTTTTCATTCATAGAGAATGCATAGAAATATTTAATGACTGTTCCGTATCAGGGAAAGGGAGGAGCAGGATAGGGATTGAGAAAGAGGCAGAGATGTTGCAGGTTTCTTTCTGGCTTTTAATAAGGAGGATACAACAACAAGATAAAATCTGTCTATTAAGACAGAATTAGAACAGGAATATAGATAAGAAGTAAATATTCGACACCTTGAGGGAAGAACCATTTGGGCAACACCCATGCAGCATCAGCTAGACACAGGATGGATTTTCCCACCTCATGCTGCACAGATCATCAGATCACTCAGTGGGATATTACATAACTTTCTTACAAGAAAATAACTGTTTTCATAAAGGACGTTTGCATAAGAACTTCTTGCTACAATTTTAGATGAAGGGAAGGCATAAGGGATGTAATTACCAGAACTAAGTGGGAGCTGTCTGGAGGCTTCTTGTTCTAAGTTTATCTGTAGCCAAGAGTTTTGTGCAGCCCAACAGAGCCTGTAGACCGCCCTGGACATGCAGCATAGTTCAGCAAAGGCTTGCACCTACTCAGGTTAACTGTATCGTGGATCACTAATCCCTTTACTTCCAGCAGCTTCTTGGCTAGGATCATTAAAGTGACTGAAAGTATTCTGGAAAGTAAGATCTTAAAATCTTGGCAGTTTATCTCCAAATGTTTATCCTCTAGGTATATTTAGCCTTTAGAGAATAATATGAAAGAGACATAAGCAGAAGCATGTTTTAGTCAGTGTAACTGAAACTGAGAATCCCCCAAGGACAAGTTCAGCACAAGAAAATAAAATGGACTTGGGATCTTTCTGAACTGTCCCCTGCATAAATTCAGTTTAATTCACATGAGCTGTGAAAGGAGAACCCTTTGATAAGAAAATACATTATTATAGTCTTACGAAGTTAAATATAAAAAAAATCTATTCTCTCCACTGCCATTCACCATTATTGCATTTCTGTCTGAATAGTTTGACTGAATAGTGCAAGATCAACAAAGATGGCAGGATCTCATCCTAAATTTCAGTAAAACTCCCATAAGACAAGAGGCATACCTGCAAGAGTCAGTTTTACAATAACAAAACCAATAACTTATGCTTTCATATACAGGATAAAAATTATATTAAAAAGGCTAGAGTTTTAGCCTAGATAAAGTACCAGTATAACAATCTAAGTGGGTGCATAACTGTCACTATGCTCCTTGTTATTCAGCTAGAAAACCTCAGTGATACATTAGCCATACAATTGAGGTTGCTAAGAAACGAAGAAAAAAATTGTTGACAATAATGGAAGCTTACTTGTAACCACGAGAAAAGAAAGCTTAGGGGTTTAGTAAAGAATAAGGGAAGGTAAAGAAAACTTATAGCATAATTTCTCCTTTTTCCTTAAAAAATTAAAGCTATTTAGAGCTCAGATCCTGTATTTTAAGTCAATCCATGGTTTATTTCTTTTCATTGCCAAAATGAGATTTTCCTTTTTTTAAGTGCTGCCAAACATGGAGCAGATGTATAATTTTCTCCATTGAAGGTATTTATTGAAAAGGAGGATTTCTATCCTGCATATAAAGATGGTCACCTCACATTTAAGTGAAGGCTTATTTTCCATTATAGGTCTCTGGATAAAACCTTTTGTGTCAAGCATTTTAGAGAAGGAGAAAATCACTGATCAGACAGGTATTGTATTGCTTTGTGATGTACCTATGTGCTTCACAAAAAATAGCTTCCTAAATTAGCTCCTCCAAACAGAATGAGTAAAACTTATGTTTAAATTTTCAGTTTTCTGATATGAACTGGATTTTGGTTATAGAATGTTGCGGCGTGGTAAATGAGGGGTGCCGCGACCCTCCAAATACGTCTCCACAGGGGCTGGAGCCGCTCTGGCAGAGCCACTGCGCTCCTGGCTGACGAGCTCGGATGCACCAAGGCCCCCGTTCTGCCCCATTTGTCCAGCCTCCATTTCTGGGTGGCTCCCTGGAGGAAGCAGGTCGGGAGGGGTCAGGTCATAGCGGTGAAGCAGGCAGCACCAGCTTTAGTCAGAGAAGCAGCTGGCACGCACACACACATGCTGCAGGCAACAAAAGAGCCAAGGAAGGAGCTTTAGCATGGTATTCCAAGAAGAGGTTTTACTTCCCTGTCAGGATCACCTCATCATGAAGCGAGCCAGAGGCCAAGGACAAAATCAGGGACGGGTTTTGGGTTTATATAAGAGTTTCACAGGATATGAGGCTGCAAGGCGGGACAGAGACGGGACCAGGGCAAAGGGACTAATAAGGAGGGACCAGGTTACAAGGGCAAACGGGAAAACAGGGAAGGGATAAAGGGACAGGGAGAACAACAAATCAATCAAAGGAACAGAACTGGGAGCAAACTGTGTCTTAGGAGAAGCCTGTCACTCAGGCCTGGGGGAGAATCCCCTGTCACAGCCCCCAGTGGGCTGGGTGACCCCAACAATAGAATTGATGTTCATTCCTAGAATTATCCTAGTCTAATGCTGAAAGTTAAGGTTCAGATATGACTTACTAAGCCATAGTTAAGCTGGGATAAGAGGTTTCAGAAAATATGTACTAGTCTTACAGGAGTGTAAGGTTTAAAGAGGTAGAAATATTAAATATATATGAGTTAATGTAATGCATTTTCCTTCACTGAAAATTTTTAATGGAACTTAATAGGCATAAAATCATTAGGAAACTGTTGAATGTAGAGTTTTAATGAAAGTGCTTTGAAATATAGAACTGTATTAAGAATTATGTCCATTGAACCTCTTCTGTACTTTATGATGTGAAAATTTCCTTTTTTATCTATTCATTAGAGTATTCATTTAGCTTTGGGTGTAAATATCTATGGAAATAAACAAAAATAGATTTTCAATTGAGGTATACGAGTAAATTTATGCACTTCTGTGCATCCAAGAAAAATAAAAACCCCCTGCTTTTCTTACATTTTGTTCTAAATGGAACTAAAGTATGACAGCTGTATGTGACTAATGCATTGTGGGTTTATTCCTCAAAGAATACCTCTAGAAATTTTTTTTAAATAAAAAAAATCTTCAAATTCATAGATTTGCTTATCGGTAGCTATTTATTTTCATTGTCTGGAGAGTTAGATAATAATTTTTTTGTAAAAACAGAAGAGACCTTAAAGATTATCTAGTTTGAACATCCCTGTCACGGCCAGGGATACCTTTCACTAGAAAAGATTGATCAAAGTCCCATCCAACATGGCCTTCAGCACCTCCAGGGATGGGGCATCTACAACTTCCCTGGCAACCAGTTCTAGTGTCTCCCCACCCTCTCAGTGAAGACATTATTCCTTATTTTAAATTTAAATCTGCCCTCTTTCAGTTTAAAACTATTCCCCCTTGTCCTGTCACTACATACCTTTGCAAAAAGTCCCTCTCCAGCTTTCTTTCAGAATCCCTTTAGAAGGCTCCTAGGTCTCTTCTCCATGCTGAACAACTCTAACTCTCAGCCTGTCTTCGTAGGAGAGGTGTGCCAGCCCTCTGATCATCTTTGTGATCCTCCTCTGCACTTGTTCCAACAGGTCTATGCCTTTCATATGTTGGGGCCCCAAGCAGGACACAGCTGGACAAGAGTAGAGAAGAGGGAGAGAATCATCTGCCTCAGACAGACAGTAGAATCTGAAGAGCATTTTTACCCTGCCTAAATTTGGCATCCAGATCTGGCCAGCAGAACAGTTCTCCATACCCCACTGACTATATTAGTTCAAATAAATGAGGCAACATAGCTTAGGGTCATCTCTAACTGCATGTTTTCTATCCTTAGAAAATTGAAATATAACTTTCTATTTTCAGCTCAGTGTGAAATCAAAGCCTATATGTTGATGACTTTTTCTAGTAATTAAATTATTTTGTGTTACAGGTTAAGTAGAAAGTAGAGCCAAATTTCTGTACTTCCAATAAATGCAGTTTCCTGTTTCCAAACTGATAATGTTACATAATTTGCAAGTGGTGGGGGGAAGGTTGACTTTGGGTATAGTTTGTTTGTTTGGTTTTCTAAGCAATAGAACAGTGTTACTACTGCCACTGGTCTCTCAATATTCATTTTTCCTACTTGTGTAAGGAAATCAAAAACTTCGATTTCAGAAGAAGATGCACAACATTTATACCAGGGTCCTGCTATACTCTAAAAGAAATTAAATATTGGCTTTGCTGTCATCATGAGAATATTATTATTATACCATCTGGGACAACGCACATGCATAGTATTAGGCATTTTTAAGTACATCATCTAACCAGAAAGTTTGTCTATTCAAATTGATGACAATGAAGGTGATTACCTTTATAAAGGTCAATTTCAACTTAGCTTAGAACATATGTGTTTTTTTTGATAGTGGTAAAATCCCTGTTCAAGATTTTCTCAGTTTTTTTTTCTACTTCCACAGAATTCACCTTATTTCAGCTCACCAAAGTAACTTTCAGGACTTTTTGTAGCTTAAAATAGTGGAGGATCATCACTGATATCTACTAACACAGTTCACATATATCTGCAGAAAACCAGGACCTCCCATCCTGAATGTGAGATTTTAAATAGGATTGAAAGGGGGTTAAGATGGTGCAAACACTTCTTCACAAAGAAAGAATATTGAATGTTGGAGATGCAATTGATTTTAAAAGGTGAAGTTAGATAAACTGTAAAGTAGTATTTTACACTGTATTTGCATGTGATAATATTTCTGGAGGGCCAGCCACTTGAGCTGTTTCAAAGTTCATACAAAAATAACTTCTACTGAAATCGTAAAAAATGTGTTATTTTGTTTGAGGTAAGATGGTTAGCAGTGTAAAGCCTGTATCACAGTTCTAAGTATCTTGTATAATATGGAGTTCTGATGCAGAAGTATTGCAATCCTATAGTCTTGGATTCACTTTAGATCTTTAGTGCCTGAACTATAAATTTAATCTCAAACCCAAGAAGTTATGTACAAGAATCAGTCTCGTTGTTGAAGCAAAGCATGTACTAACAAGTCTATTTGTCTTTCTGCAGACAGCTTGCATGGTCTTGCACAGTATTACGCTACTTTCTCACTAAACTGAACTGAAGAGACTGAAAGTATCGTATCCAGTAGTTAGCCTACTGTAGATTATCAGAATAAAAGAACTACAAAATTATCCAAGTTGGAAGGGATGTCAAGAGGTCTCTAATCTAATTTCGATTCAAAGGAAGGTCAACACTGATTTCATAACAAGTTTCTTAAGTCTTTATTCAGCTGAGTCTTGAAGACCTTCAAGGCCAGCATCGTAAATATTTTTCATCCATTCATGGAACATAAATTTCTCTTGCTAATTTCCCAGGCTCTGTGCGTTTGTGCACATGAACTTCATATAGGTCAGCTTCTAATATTCTTTGTCCTTCACAAAACCTCCCTTAGACCCATCACCATTCGCCTTGTATACCCTTGTCTTACCTCTCTTTACTTAACTGAAATCTCTTACCACCATCTGATGACATGAATGGTTTACGGTCTTCACTACCAGTCTGGCAAGTCCTGTTGTCAAGAAGATTCATCCACACTTTGTCAAAAACATCTCATGTCTCAATAGCAGTCCTTATTCCTAAGAAATCCTTGTCATAAAAAATCAAAGCACTGCTTGTGACAATGCCACTAATCTGCTTGTTATTTCAGGATACCTCAGGAACCTCTGCTTGAGGCTTTCCCATTATCCACAGGACCAAGGGGAAAGCCATCTTTGTCCTCACCTCTCTGTACTCACTCCTGATTGCTCCAGGTCTCCCGTGGCAGTATTCCTGGTGCACACATGGATGAGCAAAAATATGAAGGCCCCATGAGACTTGTCATCCTCTATGCAACATTCTGGATCCAAGCCCCATCAAAGAATTAATCTCCTGTGGCAGCAGTTCTAGTTGGCAGGTAGGTGCTTTTATCTCTCGCAGAACAGAGTCTCAAAAGACCATTGCTGGCTGCCTCCTTTCAGTACTAATTCTTGGTTCAGGCCCAGCTGGCTCTGAAATCTATTTCAATGAAGTCCATTCCCTTTCCTTGGCTATTAGTGCAATGTACGAATACTATTAATTCAGATCTGGAAGCCAAGGAGCCTTTCTCTTGCTGACAGCACAAGTTCCCATCCATCTTTATCTTGGGCGTGTCCATCCACAGTTATTCATGCATAATCTTTCACTGTCCCTCCTGTTATAAACAAAGGCAGATTAC